>JAGXJF010002515.1:0-63115 GCA_019208055.1 Stipa capillata
GCCAAGACCTTCGACATTGTCAGGAAAGGGCTCTCGCAAAGCAGGAAGACATTGGGGAGGCCGAAGGGCAGACGGGTAGTTCAGAGCTTGGATCCGATGACGGAGTTCCTGAGCCAGAAGAAACCCAGAAGAAGTGGCAGACGTTATGCGGGGTGGTCGCCCGTTCTAGGGTTAGGATCACCCTGGCCGATTGGGGCGAGCTGACACGGGAGGAGCGAAGGTCCCTGTTTGACGAAGTCAAGGGCTCCTTCATGTACCCGGAAGAGGTCGAAGCCGATTTCTACCAAGCAACTATACTGACAGCTGGAAGTGCTGGAGGAATTTCAAGCACAGACTGGTGAGGGACTATCTCAAGCAAGATAAGTCGCCTTGCCAGGCATACCCGGATGTATCCGAAGAAGATTGGGTGGAATTCTGCACCTTGAAGCCTTCTGAAGAGTTCCAGGCAGATAGCTAGAAGGGGCAGGAGCTAGCCAGGAGGAACAAGCACCCGCACTATCTCGGCACCTCAGGGTACGTCGGTGCTAAGAAGAAATGGGCGAAGGAGGACGAGGAAGCGGAGAAGCACGAATAGCAGCTAGTGTTCTCGGATTTCAGCGACAGCAGCATCCGGGACTGGTGCAGGGCGAGGTCGAAGGTGGATCCTCGTGGTCAACACGTCTGGCGAAACCCAGAAGACGAGGAGGTCTATCAGAGAATGATGGGCTGAATGAGCAGGCTTCTCAAGGCTCGTTTGTACCAAGTCGGGAGAAAGACATACTCTCCGAGGCCATCGGTACCAGGGAGCCCTTTGGACGTATCAGGGGTTTCGGAAATCTGGCAACATGGGGCAAAGCCTTCACCGGTGATACGCAGGAGGCATGTCGGCAGAGGAAGAAAGCTAGAGCCGAGCAGATGAAAGCGGAGAGATACAATCGTCCCTTGAGGCGCAATTTGAAGAAAGGCTGAGAGCCATGGAGGACAGGCTTTCAACACAGTACCTGCAAGACAGGGTGCAAGCCGCAAGCCCGGGTGCCCGCCGGAGTAGCTGCGCCTCGGGTGCGAACGATGTTTCTCCCATCGACCAAATTGGGGGTCCGGCGTGGTGCAAGATGCAGATACAGTTTGCTACGACGAACTTCTCAATGGACGCCGCATACGGTCAGGTGTGGCCATCTCCTCCTGGAACGGTGATGCACGGTGTCCCATTAATGGCAGGCTTCGCGCGAGTGCAGGTCGAGTCAATCAACCCGACCTTCGCTAACTGTCCCTTGCCGAACGCGCGAGAAGCTGATGAGATGCAATTGCTAAGCGAGGCGGTCGGATCGTTCGTCCAATGGCCGAAGAAGGACATAGTCCTCGAATCAGCACCGACCGCACCGTCCTATCCTTTATGTTCGCCGGATGAAAGGATGATGAGGTTTTCACCGGTGGTTGATCCATCTCCACCGGAGGTTTCGAAGCAGCTCACCTTTCCTCAGCCAATGCCGACAGCCCCTGAACTCCCGGCAGTACTACAAGTGGAGAGCTCACGGCCAAGTCGTGCTCGAACGAGGAGTCAAGGGGCCACATCCAAGCTGAAAGTAGTCAGAGGCAAGAAGTCAGGTTCGAAACGGGCGGATGATGTTGAATATCCTATGGTAGAGCTAGCTCGCCAACACGTGCCGGGACAACCTATGGTGGACGCTAACGTGAACCTGGGCATCACCTGCCGGACGCTTCATGATCATTACCTCGACATGTCGAACAGGCCGTTCCCAAATACAGAAGTCGGCATCGTAGTTTGCTTCAAGGAGGACGATTTCAAGCACCGTCAAGGAAACATGTTTCCCATGGACTTCTCTGACATCTTCAACATGTTCCACTACCGTGAGCTGGACGCCGGGCTCATGCGATGCTTCATGCTGTAAGTCCTTACAACACAGCACCGTTTTGTTTTATCACAGCTAAGTGCCTACAATTTAACTCATTCTTCTCCTATACTCAAATACATGATTGATCTGACCGATAAAAGGAAGATGAGCAACTCTGTGGGGTTCGGCGACCCACATTTGATCTCGGCCCAAAGCATCGCGGCAAATAAGAACCTGGTGCGGGATTACGTCGTGCATTTACTCCATCAGTACTCCGCACGAGATTCCATCCAGGTTGCCTATAACATCGGGTAAGCCACATCCTTTGCAAATTCTCATCATTCGACGGCTAAACACGTAATAACTTCACATCGTATAACCAGGGGCCATTGGATCCTCCTCGTGATCGTGCCAAAGTGGAATAAGGTATATTACCTTGATTCCATGAGGCGTAGCGCTGACCAGCGCAAGCAAGCGTACGTGGACATCATGCTTCTACTTGACGAGTGAGTACCAAAACTTTCGACTTCGTCCATGCCTATTCTTTTTTCGTCCCAAAGGAAAAGACAGTTTGATGCTAATTATTTTCAATCACGTAGAGCGTCCGGCACGTACGTCCAACAAGGAGGGAGACACAAGGAGGGAGTGGTTGTCGAGTTACGCCATGACTCCAAGTTTAAGGTATTTCGTAATGTCCTTGACTCCTCGAACTAATGTCATCATACTTCTGCCCTCTATACCTAATCGATATCCCTTTTGTAGTGCCGGCAACAACCCGAAGGGTTCGACGTCTATGGGTATTACATGTGTTTCCACATGCTAGCCCTTTGCAGCAACCCAAAGTATGGTGATCTAGCAGTAGAAACCATCACCACTAATAATGTCTAGTGTTTAATCATGCTATTCGCCCTGAGCGTAAGCTTCATGTTTGCAGGAAGGGGCGAAAATCATGGCATCAAACAGTTAGAAGACATGGACATGGCCCAGATCCGGTCGCACATCGCTAGCTTCCTAAACAACGAGGTCATTAATGCCCAAGGATGCTTCAGTATCTCGGTGGCAAGCTAGGAACTTAGGATTGTGATTAGTTAGATCATTACTTAGGTTTCTAGTTAGGTCATTAGTTAGGTTTCTAGTTCGGAAGCTTCAAACTTTTTAGTTATCTTTCGAACTTGTGGTCTCCAATGATAAGTGCACTTGGAGTTTGTAAATGTCATTTACTTTTTCTCTCGGTGCTAACGTATATATGGGTGTCAAATAATTATATCTTTTTCTTATGAATTTCACTATTTAACAAATGAGACTTTTTTATCAACAGATATCATGTACGGAGGCTGCGGCGAGTGGTTCTATTCATGTGAAGAACTTAAGAGATGTTTACTTTTTGAATTTGATCAATATCATTGCTGTGAATTGAGTATATGTCACAAATGAACAAGTTTTGTAATATTACTTATATGTGTATGTATGTGAATGTTTGAAGTTTATGTCTTGTGATTGATGCGAGAATGAATGTTGAATAGTGTGTTATATAAATCTGTTGTATACGTGCTGTGCTATAGAAAATTCATATGAACTGTTTGCTTTTTCAGGGAGGCTAGTAAATCAGGTAAAATAATGCCTGTTTAAAAAACATATCCGAGGCGGTTGCAACTTAACAACCGCCTCGGATATCTCCTAATGGAGGCGGTTAAGCTATCTTCACTGCCTCGGATAAGGAGTTATCCGAGGCGGTTAAGTTATTCTGACTGCCTCGGATAATTACTTATCCGAGGCGGTTAGGTTATTCTGACTGCCTCGGATAATTACTTATCCGAGGCGGTTAGGTATTCTAACTGCCTCGGATAACTCCTTATCCGAGGCGGTTAAGTTATTCTGACTACCTCGGATAACTCCTTATCCGAGGCGATTAATAAAATGTAACCGCCTCCGATTACTCATTATTCGTGGCGGTTGCCGCGTTTTAACCGCCTCGGATAAGTCTAATCTGAGGCGGATGCATAACCGCCTCTGATGCATGCCCCCATATCCGCAACCACTCTGTGGAGGCGGCTGCTATAACCGCCTCGGATGTGCTATTTCAACTGCCTCGGATATGAATTTCTGTACTAGTGGAGGGCGAGGGCGAATGACGATAGTCTAGAGGAAATGAAGGTGGGAGTGATGGTTAGGAGGTGGAGACATATTCGATAGTAGAAGCCACCAGAGATGGGAAGAAGGTAGGAGCCTAATATGAGTTGGTGTTAGCACAGCAGGAGGACAAGGAGGAATCGTCAGGGGAACTAGTGGTCTTCTTAGTAGAACTATCTGTTGGAATTATTAGGCCTAGCTCATTTATTATTTAACAATAATTCCTAGATTAAATCCCAGAGGCCCATCTGGCCCATTCATGCATGACAAGGGGGTGTGGAAGTTTAGTCCCACCCCGCTAGTGGAGGGTGAGTTAGACCAACATATAAGGTTGGCTCTTCCACACACCACTAAGAGAATAAGAGGACACATACACGCTCCTCCTCCACCGCCCACCTCACCACGCCTCACGCGCGCGTCGTATTTCGTGAATGAGCCGAGCCGGGCTAGGACCCTACGCCACATGTATGCATTGTCTTCTTTTTGTCACGCAGGATAGAAGTCGAAACGTTTTCTCACTAGTGGTAGACGTTTCGTTTTCTGGAGTCTATAAGAGGTCGCTCCTCTGTCCATAGACAGATGCAACACACATGAGACCACCCTTCGGTTCCAGAGCTTTGCGCCGCCTATGACTTTCCCATCCCATTTCCTGGCATGCACCGCGAAGTGGGACAGCAGGCCTTCGGAACCCCGCCTCTTGTGATCCTATACGGGAGAGAGGTGATCAGGTTTTTGGGGAGCGCACTTGCGCGACTGCTGACATCACCTCCGACGATCTTGCGCGCGACTACTTCCTCGATATTGACGCCTTACTCCTCAACATGTCGATCTCTGACGGTGCTGCCACTGCGAATGCATCTTCTTCCACTGCACAGTATGTGTTCTTATCCCTTCTGTTAGGGATTATATTTGGATCACTAGTTCTAGTAATCGATTTGGACATGCCATTTTATTGTTACCTACCTGATTGCATGACTAGTTTGATTAGTACTTTATTTGATCCGATTATCATCTCTATTATTATTATCATGTTTTATCTACTGTTTTTCTGGATTAAACTTATTGAAAAATTGCTCATATTTTCAACAATCCAAAAACCTGATTCTAGGCAATTTTCTCCAATTGCTTTCACTGCGACCCTCAAACCTCCTGTGTTCGAGGGTGTGAACTACAAGAGATGGCGTGCGAGGGCAGTTCTTTGGCTAACCACCATGAACTGTTTTCACGCCTCTAAGGGCAAGCCAGAGGGAACGCTTACTCCTGATCAGGAGCAAGCTTTCCAGGCTACTGACATCCTCTTCAGAGGTGCTATTCTTAGTGTTCTTGGCGACAAGATTGTCGATCCTTTCATGACCATTATGGTTGGCAAGCATATGTGGGATGCACTCGAGGCCAAGTTTGGGGTCTCGGACGCGGGTAGCGAGTTGTATGTTATGGAACAATACCATGACTACAAGATGACTAATGACCGCTCCATAGTTGAGAGGCTCATGAGATACAGTCACTCGCTAAGGAACTTGAGCACTTTCAGTGTATGTTACCGGAAAAGTTCATTGCCGGGGGTATTATTACCAAACTTCCTCCTTTGTGGAGGAATTTTGCCACTTCTCTGAAACACAAGAGACATGAGTTTTTCGTTGTGAATCTCATTGGTACTCTTGATGTGGAAGAAAAAGCGAGGGCAAAAGACACACGTGCTCGAGTCCGTGAGGAAAATTCTAGTGCCAACCTGGTGCACAAGAAGAATTTCCAGTCCCACAAGTTCAAGAACAGGAACAAGTTTGAGGGCAAAGGAAAGTTTGAAGGCAGGAACAAGGCCTCAAAGTCTGCTAACTTTAAGAAGAAGGGGACTGATAAGAGAAATGGGGCATGCCATGTTTACGGTGATCCTAGCCATTGGGCCCCGGATTGCAAGGACCGCTTTGACAGGCGACAGCATGGGAAGAGCGGCAAGACCTCTAATCTTGTTATTGGCGATGCTGAAATGAAGGATGCCGGGTATGGTAAATTTCCTACTGTTCTTTCAATATGTCATTCCTCTGAATGGTGGATTGACGCGGGTGCCAATATATATGTGTGAGCTGACATCTCCATGTTTTCCTCTTATCAGGTTGCAAGGACTTTCTTCGTGCTGATGGGGAACGGCTCACATGCTTCTGTTCATGGTGTTGTTACAGTCGATCTGAAGTTTACTTCGGGAAAGGCCGTGCAGCTGAAGAATGTGTAGCATGTTCCTTCCATCAATAAAAATCTCGTCAGCGGCTCGCTCCTATGTCGTGATGGTTTTAAATTAGTCTTTGAGTCCAATAAAGTTGTAGTGTCTAAGTGTGGACAATTTGTTGGAAAAGGCTATGTGTGCGGAGGCTTGTTCCGTTTATCTTTTTCAGACTTTTGCACTAAAGTTATTAATCACATTTGCAATGAAAGTGGATCAAATGTTTGGCATTCATGACTTTGTCATATTAACTTTGGTTGCATGATGCGGCTAGCCAATTTGAGTTTAATCCCAAAATTCACCACTGTCAAAGGCTCTAAGTGTCAAGTTTGTGTGCAAGCAAAGCAACCACGCAAGTCCCATACGACTGTGGAGGCAAGAAACTTCACACCATTAGAACTATTACATTCAGATATTTGTGAGATGAATGGTGTGTTGAAAAGGGTGGAAAAAGATATTTCATGACACTGATAGACGACTCTACTAGATACTGCATGGTGTATCTTTTGAAATCAAAAGATGAGGCTTTACACTAATTTAAAATCTATAAAGCCGAAGCAGAAAACCAACTTGATCGAAAGATCCAAAGGGTCAGGTCGGATCGTGGTGGAGAGTACTTCTCGAATGAGTTCAATTCTTTCTGTGAGGAACATGGTATAATCCATGAGAGGACGCCTCCCTATTCGCCCCAATCAAATGGGGTTGCCGAAAAAAAGAACCGCACTCTAACTGATTTGGTTAACGCCATGTTAGACATAGTGGGTCCTTCCAAGGAATGGTGGGGGGAGGCTATATTGACTGCGAGTCATGTTCTAAACAGAGTTCCCACAAAGAATAAAGAGAAAACCCCATTTGAGGAATGGGAGAAGAAAAGGTTAAAACTCTCTTACTTACAGACTTGGGGTTGCTTGGTGAAAGTCAATGTGCCATTTCCCAAGAAGCGTAAGCTTGGACCAAAAACTATGGATTGTCTTTTTCTGGGCTATGCTTTTCACAGCATTGGATATAGATTTCCAGTGGTGAAATCTAAGGTACCCGACATACATGTTGGTACAATCATGGAGTCGAATGGTGCAACTTTCTTTGAGGATATTTTTCCTATGAAAGATATGCCTAGCTCGTCTAGTCAGAGGTCAGACACAATTCCTGAACCCTCTGTTCCAATGGAACATTATGAGCGAACACATAATGAAAATCCTGAGGTGGAAGACAATGAAGCTCCCAAAAGGAGCAAGAGACAGAGGACAGCAAAGTCCTTTGGTAAGGATTTCATTGTGTACCTCATGGATGACACTCCTACTTCTATCTCAGAAGCTTATGCATCTCCTGATGCTGACTACTGGAAGGAAGCTATCCGTAGCGAGATGGAGTCCATCACGGCTAATGGGACATGGGAGATTACTGATCGTTCTTATGGTTGTAAACCTGTAGGATGTAAGTGGGTGTTCAAGAAAAAGCTCAGGCCTGATGGTACAATTAAAAAGTACAAGGCTTGGCTTGTTGCCAAGGGTTATACCCAAAAGGAAGGCGAAGATTTCTTTGATACTTACTCACCTGTGGCCAGATTGACCACCATTGGAGTACTACTCTCATTGGCTACCTCACACGGTCTTCTCGTTCATCAAATGGACGTTAAGACAGCTTTCCTAAATGGAGAGTTGGATGAGAAAATTTGCATGGATCAGCCAGATGGTTTTGTAGTAGATGGTCATGAAGGAAAAGTGTGCAAGTTGTTGAAATCTCTGTATGGATTAAAACAAGCACCTAAGCAATGGCATGAGAAGTTTGAAAAAACTTTGACTTCTGCGGGTTTTGTTGTTAATAAAGCCGACAAATGTGTATACTATCGCTATGGTGGGGGCGAAGGAGCTATATTGTGCTTGTATGTTGATGACATACTGATATTTGGGACCAACCTCAAGGTTATTGAGGAAGTCAATACTTTTCTGTCTTGTCACTTTGAGATGAAAGATCTTGGAGTAGTTGATGTTATCTTGAACATCAAGCTTTTGAGAGGTGATGATGGTGGGATCACTCTATTGCAGTCTTACTATGTGGAGAAGGTTCTGAGTCGCTTTGGCTTTTCAGATTATAAACCTTCCCCAACACCTTATGATCCCAGTGTGTTGCTTCAAAAGAATAAAGAAGTAGCAAAGAATCAATTGAGATATTCTCAAATCATTGGCTCGCTTATGTACTTAGCAGGTGCTACAAGGCCTGACATCTCATTTGCTGTGAGCAAACTAAGCCGGTTTGTTTCAAATCCGGGAGATGTTCACTGGCATGCTCTTGAAAGAGTAATGCGTTATCTAAAAGGTACTGCGAGTTATGGAATTCACTACACAGGATACCCAAGGGTCCTGGAGGGTTATAGTGATTCAAACTGGATATCTGATGCTGATGAGCTTAAGGCCACAAGTGGGTATGTATTTACACTTGGTGGTGGCGCTGTTTCCTGGAAGTCTTGCAAGCAGACCATCTTAACAAGGTCAACAATGGAAGCAGAACTCGCAGCATTAGACACAGCCACTGTTGAAGCAGAGTGGCTTCGTGAGCTCTTGATGGACTTGCCGGTGGTTGAAAAACCAATACCAGCTATTCTGATGAACTGTGATAATCAAACTATGATCATCAAGGTAAACAGTTCTAAGGATAATATGCAGTCCTCGAGACATGTGAAGAGGAGATTGAAATCTCTCAGACTAATGAGAAACTCCGGAGTTATAACGTTGGATTATATCCAAACATCTAAGAATCTGGTAGATCCCTTCACAAAGGGTTTATCACGAAATGTGATAGACAATGCATCAAGGGAGATGGGTATGAGACCCACTGCATGAGTTATCCATAGTGGTAACCCATTCTATGTGATCGAAGATCCCGTCAAATAGTATTGGCCAGACAAGCCATTGGTTAACTGAGAGGAGAGTATTGCTTTTATGAAGACCCACTCCGTGAAGATGCAATTCTCTCCTAATCTATATGGCAGGTTGATCTTTATCTTAATGTGTTCTAAGTGGCCTTTTGAGCAGAGATGTTGTCCTACAGAACATATTGAAAGAACACACCTATATGGGTCCGATTGTTAAACGTCGCAGTCTATAAGAGCTGGGTACTCTCTAATAAACTCATAAAAAGGCCCGGAGTATGACATATAAGCTCCACCTGCGGGAACGCTCTTCGGCAGCCCAATATCGGTCAAGGCTTTGCATGAAACTTGTTTGCACAAAACTTGCAGTTCAAAGCATAGTCCACTGTTCAAGTTGTAAATAAATGTAGCGTAGAGTTCTAGGTGGAAGTTCAACTTAACAGTCTTCACCGAAATACCGGTATATAAACAATGCTTTGGAACCATACGCAAACTCTATGTGCCTCTGGAATCTGGTGGGGGATTGTTAGAATTATTAGGCCTAGCCCATTTATTATTTAACAATAATTCCTGGATTAAATCCTAGAGGCCCATCTGGCCCATTCATGCATGACAAGGGGGTGTGGAAGTTTAGTCCCACCCCGCTAGTGGAGGGTGAGTTAGACCAACATATAAGGTTGGCTCTTCCACACACCACTAAGAGAATGAGAAGAGGACACATACATGCATGCTGCTCCTCCGCTGCCCGCCTCGCCTCGCGCGCGCGTTGTGTTTTGTCAACGAGCCGAGCCGGGTTAAGGACCCTACGCCACGTGTACGCATTGTCTTCTTTTTATCACGCAGGATAGAAGTCGAAACGTTTTCTCACTAGTGGTAGACATTTCGTTTTCTGGAGTCTATAAGAGGTTGCTCCTCTGTCCATAGACAGATGCAACACACATGAGACCACCCTTCTGTTCCCTAACGACGACTACTTCCCCGACATTGACGTCTTACTCCTCAACATGTCGATCTCCGACGGTGCTGCCACTGCGAACGTATCATCTTCGACTGCACAGTATATATTCTTATCCCTTCTGTTATGGATTATGTTTGGATCACTAGTTCTAGTAATCGACTTTGACATGCCGTTTTATTGTTACCTACCTGATTACATGACTAGTTTGATTAGTACTTTATTTGGTCTGATTATCATCTCTATTATTATTATCATGTTTTATCTACTATTTTTCTAAATTAAATTTATTGGAAAATTACTCATATTTTCAACACCGTCGGTCGAGGATGGATCATATCCGTGACGATTTGTGTACTATGTGTGATGCGATGTTTGATATGCGTAATTCTATAGCAGTGGTATGAAATGGATAACGATATATAGATAAAGAAGTTAATGTGGTCCTTAAGTTTTGATCCAACGTTCCTGCTAGGAAAAAGATACAATCAACTATCGAATACATATTTCCTTATATGGTGACTTGCTGGAATACTCGATCATATGAGGCGGGGATCAAATGACGAGACGATTAAAAACGAAATAATTTAGTGCGACAATAATTGCGGGCACAATTGATTAGTTTTGATTTCGGGCGAGCTGTCCCTCTCCTCGTCAATAGCGACGCATTAATGAGCGAATCAATGGAGCAAACAAAAAGTCAAACCGAACGCCAACCGCATAAACCATTTGTTATATCCATCGTCAATGCATCGTATACTTAGATCAAAAAAGTAGTAATTATATTTAAAAAGTAAATCAAAAATATTATATACATCCCTGTTAAATAGTAGAATAGAACCATTTAAGCATTTCTTGAGCGTGGAATAACATAATACACCTTCAAATTCCTCAATGAGCAAACATTTAAAATAGAGTATCTCAAACACGAGTACACATATAGTACAACAGAGATAGTACTAACTATGCATCTGATTCCGGCCATAGAATGCTTTATTTATATAGTACACTACTACAAAAAGAATCATTACAAGTGGTTCACAAAGCTCATCTCAAGAGTTTACGATAACATGACCATATCACACACAATTTTGGAACCGCCTATAATAGACATGTATCACAGATGGTTATAAATGAGAACCATCTGTGATTTGGTTTTTCTATTTTAAAAAAGTAGGTCCAAAACATTTTACCGATCACACTCTTTCTTTCATAGATCACAAAAGCATTAAAGAAAAGGAAAAATGCATGAAGATGTGCAAACTGTACTACGAAGAAGCCAACACAAACAAGCATCAAAGAGTTCAACCGATCACACTACAAGGAAAAATGAAGAAATAATCAGAGATGTGCTCCCTCGGATAGATGCACTACCATGACGATGCGTCCCGACGATGCCTCTTCACATTCCTTCACCGACGACCACCATGGCGCACCTCCATGCATTTCTCGTCGCGCCCTAGACGCATCCGCTCTTCTTCTGAACTAAACTGGAGGCATGAAATAACCACTTGAAAGCATCCAAAGCAGCAAAGAGCATTTTATCAAACAGTATCATTACCTGACCAGAGAGTGCTGGAGTCGGTCTGGCAAGGGAGGATGGCGAGATAGGTTGCCCACAGCGATTTGCATTTCTTCGGTGGACTGGACCAGTTCTCCGGTGGTTTAATTCACAGTTTTAATAAAAAGGGCTATGATATATTGGTTATTATAGATGACTTTTTTTAAAAATCATCTATGATGACCAATTTATCATAGATGGTTAAAGAAAATCATCTATGATGCGAATTTCACAAAAATCGCATGTGATTAGTATTAACACAATGAACCATACGTGATTAGAGGTCTTGTATGATATTTTCTATAGGAGTGGTATATATCATGTATTATACTGCAATATTTTCATTATATTTAATGTGGATTGTCTACTTATGAGGTGCTTTCAGCCAATTTCCTCGACGCTTGTATGAAGTAGAACCTATAATATTACTCCTCTCACTTCTTGTATAAACTCACCATGTTGATAGACAAAAACAAGATATAACTATTACTAGTTTAAGATAGAGGGGCAGAAATTTAAATTTAGTGAACCACTACAAAATACAAGCCAAAGAACAAAGCACAAAAAAAGAATTTATTTAGACTAAAATCACGGTAAAGTTTTGCAAAATTGCACACTATTCCGAACATATTGACTGCTAGATAATAAAATTTCAGGTCATTCAAAATTGAGAAAATATTAGCTTATTTATAGTCTGTTGGTTAGTAGCTTTTCAAAAGTATGTATTCGTATCTTACAATGAATATCGTAGTTAGTTGAAACTACGTCTTGCGAGAGCACGTCGTGGATATACACAACCAACACACATGCGTCTCCAACACACGTTAGGAAGATAATAGAGGCTCCATCACTCCCATCTAACACGGGCACGTGATATCCCAGTTAACGTTATCGTATCAACCCTAGAATTGTCGAACCCAAGTGGATGTAACCGAAAAAACTCACCCCATCATAAATGCCTATCTGTTTATCTCTTACATTTTCTATTATATATGCAGAATACATACATGCATGATACAAATGGAATAAAAATTGGCATCCGAGTCTTTCTGAATCTTATTGCAAGAAAAAGTGGTCCCTTTTTCATTTGCATTATAGTCCTAACAGAAAAGAAATTAAGATTTCAAAAATTGATGGTGCAGCAGGTTATCAAAAAAGAAAAGATTATTTCACCCGGTACTAAAAAAGGCTAAGAAACTTAAAGTTTTGATTTCTTTTTTCGCTTTTACTTTTTTAGGTCCGCAGATAGAGCAAAATTTACCATGGAAAAATCAGCACTGACACACGCATAGAAATAGCACACAGCCGAGAGCTGAACCGAAATCTCCGAAAAGCAAAGCTGGGCTATAAGGGCAAAAAGTCATATTTAGCCTCATGCTGTCGATCAATTACAAAATTAGTTTCCTATTAAAAAAATTAAAAACGACCACCTACCGTGGGTGGAATCTGCGACACCCTACCTAACGTGGGTGGGATCCGTGACACCCCACCTGCCGCCGGTAGGATCCACGACAGGTCACCTACCACGGGTGGGATCCGTGACTTGTCGCGGATCCCACCCGCGGCAGATGACCTGCCGTGGATCCCACCCACGGCAAGTGGGTGGTGCGGGTTCCGGGTGCGGCAAATGGTAGTTTTTTGGATTTATTTCATTGAGGGGGCTATTTTTGCTATTGCCCGATGATAGGGGGCTAAATATGACTTTTTGCCGGCTATAAGGGCAACAGGGGCAGCATCAAGCGGTGGTCTCAACCTCCACCTAGGCATAAAGTCAAAATGCCAGCGCTTCAGGCTCACACGCACTCAATGCATCCCATGAACAATTTTACATTTCAGCCGCTAGAGACTCGCCATGGTCCAGATCCAATGCACCATCGCTGCCCATCCTTGTCCGATCATGGCGCCGCCGTCTTCACACTTACCTCTGTCATCGTCTGGTGTCTCTTTGGATCATCCGAGGCATGTGCATGTAGGAGCCACAATCTCTCTCTCCTTCACAGGATCATTCTTGTCTCTGGATCACACTCTCTCTCCATCTAGCGACCGATTCCTCTACAAGCTACACTAGGCCTCTACAAGGTACCACATTTTTTCCCTCTCTTTTCTGTTGGAAATATATCCTTAACGCAATCATAGAGATATCATATTTCTTTATATTCATGATCTATTGAATAATGCTATTATCTATTATTTTTAACTCTAGTTAGCAAGTATGTGGCCTGCTTGTCAAGTTCTATATTGATATACGTGAAGGTTGTTCTAAACTAATCCCTAGTCAATAAAACAATAATTTAAACACATGACTGTGTAGACTAGCATATGTTTTGGTTTATGACCATATTTCACGGTCATAGATTTAGAGATATCAAACCAATAATATTATCACGCATTAGAGAACATGGGGTTGGATCAACCCACTATAAAACAAAGCGAGAATGTTGTATTCTTACATGTCATCTGTTGGTCTCATATACAATGTGTATGATATATCCTTAGATTTGAGTTGTCATATGCACTCAATGTGGAACGACTTACTTAGGGTTGCCAAACACTACTCTGTAACTGGGTTGTAAAGAGTATTGCGAGGCATTGTCAATCAAGATAGGATTTACCATCCGTACAATGGGAGAGTTATCTCTAGGCCTCTCGAGTGATCCGATCGGGAAATGCATGGGTCATGTTACTTATGATTAAAGACTTAACCATAAGGCCTTGTTTGGTTTCACAGGGATGGGCCGGGATTGCAACCCAATCCCTGTGGATCAGCCCGGCCGGGCTACAATCCACGGCCTGGCCCATTTGCCCGTTTGGTTTTTGGGCTCGCCCGGGATAAGCCCGCTCGATCCCGGAGCTGTAGGTCATTTCCACCGGGCTAACGAGCCTCTCCTTCCCCCGAGTGGAATTTCCCAGCACCATGCTGACGCCACGGGCGATGCGACGCGACCAAGGCCGACACCGCTCCTCCCGCCGACAGTGCTGCCGTCCTCTCCTCCCCGGTGGCGTTCTTCTCCGACGACGGCATTATCCTCAGTAAGCTCCTCCTTCTCCTCTCCCTTCACCTCTCGTCCTCACGAGTCTAGATGTTTTAGGGTTTTGAATTTCTTGATTCTTGCTTGCGACCTCGGCCAAGCCGTGCTTTCTGGGCCAAGCTCCTGGGTGCTGGCTCCGTCCTCCGTAACGCTCCGAGACCTCGACACCGTCTCCGCATCCAGGTGCTGACGGGCACACAGGGTCAGATTCGCAGGCCAGCTCCCCTGGTTGGTCGTCGAGACCGTCGCCGAGGCTGCCGAGAGCTTGGTGTTGTAAATTGGCCAACTTGTTTTCTTCGCATGCAATGCAGATCAGGTAGTAATAATTATGGCTTGGAAGTCAGAGTGCACGTGTGTTTAATTTCTTGAGCAATTTAGTTGTCAATTTCTCGATCAGTAAGTCAGGATCAGTGTATATGTTGGTCTCGTTTTAATTGCTGAGTTGAGATGGACGCCACCTATCTAAAAGAGTCTGACATGAGCATATAGTGATATCCTAATTAGTTGTCACTTGTCAATTATTGACAGATGCTGTCTCTTATTCAAAGATAATTTGTCTTTTTTGTGGCTAACTAGATTAGCAGGCTTCACATAATATTTTGTCACTATATTTGGTTGGCTGGGATTTTTTGTGCTAAATAGGACCAACCTTCAGTCTTTCAAATTGTACTTCTTATCACTAGATCTGTACGGTGGCTCCTAATTTGGGTTTGCAAAATGGTGACATGTATGCTGCTCATCTATTAGACAATCTGACAATAAGTTACTGTCAAACTTGCTGCAAGAACATGACATTGTAATTGGTAATTGGCATTTTAATTTCCCCCTAGCAAGATCAGAACTAAGACAGGTAGGGTCTTCTAGGAGAGATATGACGTCTCCTGCAGGTTTGCACTGATCCATGATCCGATCAATTATTCTATGAGACTGCAGCTCATATTCCTAAGCCGACAATGCCATCAAATTGGATGGAGTCATGTTTAGCTTCCAAGTTTTGGATGTAGAACCTTTTGGGTTGAGAATACTGTCGATTTTTTGATTGATTGAAAACATAGGAAACATAGAAAAGGTATTTCCATTGCTCAATTTTTTAGCTTTGCTAGATTCCATTTTAATTTGCATAGTTTTGATTTCACTATGGTCATTGTTGGCAAATTTATATCAAATACATTCAATCCATTTTGAACCAAATCCAGCAAGAATTTATGATTAACGTATTCTTGATTAGTTGCATCAAGTTTACTCGATTGTGTGCCTTTTCATATATCATCGTTAGTTGCATGTTAGTTTACATGGTTGAACTGGATGCCATTTTCTCTGTTCCTTCGTTCTTGCAAAATTCGTTTGCAGTGTGAATTTAGTACTAGCTTTGCTTGCCTGACTTGCTATTACAACCCATCACTAGTTGAAAGAGATCCTAATTAATCTGAGTATAAGTGAATGGGACATATTACACAAGTGCAAAACTCAAATTGCGTCAGGATCATAGTTGATATTTCTGTTAAAATATGTCTCCTTATTTTCTGCATCAACTTGTGTCGACACAAGTGCAGGATAAAGTGTTGGATTTTTATTTCCTTTATTCTGTGATTATAAAGCTGTTGACCGTTGCTAATCCCCACCTTTGCAGGCTTCAGCAAATACCATCATGTCTCATTTCCTTGGGCTGGCTAACTCCCTGGAGCTACTCCGTTCTGTGTCAATCCCTCTGTCTGAAGCTGCCTGGCATGAGCAATAGAGCAATAGCATATGCCAAGCAAGACATGTGTTCCTCTGCTCTGAACTTGTTTTTTCTCAGATTGTTCCTATGAATAGCATCAAGTGTACACCTGTATATTTCATATTAAGCTTAAATCAACAACGTAGCACATAATTCTTGTTTCTGTGTGTGCATAATTCTTATTTTTCGGAGAGCATAATTCTTAGTGAGCGTATTTTCAATTTTCTGAGTTGTTGTCTGCTTGAATGTGAAAATCTCTACAAATCCATGTCCCATTCCCTTGCAATCCAAACAACCATACGACAGAAAGAGATTGAGTGATAGAAGGGGGATCAACCCAATCCCCCTCTGGATTGGTTCCCCTAGGGGATCAATTCCCTACAAACCAAACAAGCTCTAAAGGGGGATTCTGATACACGTGATCGAGAAAGAATGATTAAGCTATCCAAACAAAGATAACATGTACTCTCCTTGGGTCAGACCGATATCGCGAGGCAAAGGGAATGCATATAATTGAGTATTATGGAGGTTCACATGATTTCATCTTTATATACACTTAGGAGTTGACACGTTCTGCCAAAATCGCTACCAATTAGTGACTGAGTAGGAGTACTCGTGTTATGTCTAAGTACACATGAACCTATATGGTCACACGCCTAGAAGGTTGGAACCCAATTTAGATTATGATTATTGGGTCTCAAGTTATAATGGACCTCTAATGTAGAAACTCATCGCAGAGACATCTATATAAAATAAGGGGACGTCAGCATTAGGGTCTTCCCAATTTAGAATTCTTAAAATCCTAACCGTCACCCCTCCTACGCCTAAGCCGTGCCGTCCTGAGCACGGTGCTCCTTCCTCATATATGTCGACATCTTGAAAGCGTTGCTGCAAGGCTTCCCGCTAAGACGGATCACTACTTCTAAAAAGAACCGCGAGAAGTCAGCACTACAATGTGCTATATTAATTTCGTACATACGGTGATAACCCCTTGATCTAAAATTCCGTTTAATACTTAAAAAGATTTAATCTGTGACAGTATGGCCACCCCGTTCTCGGCATCTTTTACGTCGGCTCGCCTCCGACGTGGACCTACGCGGCAGTAGCCCAGAGCGTTGAACATGCCCTGAATTGCCTTTCGTCGGGTTAGTTGAGCGAGTGCTCTCCCACCACCACCGCCACCCCACCCACCAGGCCAGCCACCCGAGGCCAACCACTACTACTTTTCTCCACTTCTTCTTCCTCCCCCACCCTCTCCTCTCCCTTTCTTGGCCTTCTTCTCTTCCTTGCCACCGAGAAGGGGATCTCCAGTCTCCGCCCCTTCATTTCCTTTTCCTTTTCTTGAGAAGAAGGGGATCTTTTTTGTCCTGGAAGAGGAATTGAGGAGAGATGGGCGGGCGGGTGGATCACGAGTACTCGTACCTGTTCAAGATGGTGCTCATCGGCGACAGTGGCGTCGGCAAGTCCAACATCCTCTCCCGCTTCACCCGCAACCACTTCTCCCTCGACTCCAAGTCCACCATCGGCGTCGAGTTCGCCACCAAGTCCCTCCAGGTCCGCATTCCCTCCCCTCTCCTTTCTACTTCCTCTAATCTGAAGATGTTCTACTTCTACACGCGTGAGTGCGTGGGTCCTTGAATGGTCTCGTCCCGATCACAACCCACCAGATCTTGCTCCTCTTGATCCTGGTGGAGCGAAGGCGAAATGTTGTCCCCGTGATTGCGTTTGGCACCGCACAAGAAAGCTGCTCGTTTCGTAATGCGAGGTGCCTGATGAGTTCTTCATTCTCGGATGGATGGCTCGCTCGTTTGGAACTTTAGAATGATTTATCAAATATTCTTAGATGGATCATTAGGGAGGAACTCTGTTTCAAATTGGAATCCGTTCACAAATAAGCGAATGCGTTTAGTTATCAGACTAGCTTTATTAGACTTTTGTTATGACCTCAAGTCTGTCAAGTAAGTTAAGAGATTTTTTTTTGCATGCTAAATTTGCCTCGTTGCCCTGGATCACATGATTCAGTGGCTGATGGACTGATTGATAGGTTGATATGCCAGCTACAGCCTCTTGTATGAATGTGCCATCCTGTCCGTCCTCGGGTGTTAGGTGAAACAAAACTGTCATCATAAGATTTCCCTTGTTTTCTTCATGCATCGACATTCTATATTTATTATTGCACTGAACAGCCTCTTTTGTAGTTGAACCGCACCGCTACTTTTCCTGTGCATTCACCATTCATGACCTATTCTGGATTTTTTATCTTAATACCAAGTACTTCTACTTTGAAAGATAGTTTGCCTTTGAGAGCATGGAATTATTGGTCCAGCTATTCTTCGATGTCTGATTGTCAATAGTGCTGTTAACAGATGGAGGGCAAAACAATAAAGGCTCAGATCTGGGACACGGCCGGCCAGGAGAGATACCGTGCAATTACAAGCGCGTACTACCGGGGCGCTGTAGGGGCTCTCCTTGTATATGACATCACAAAGAGGCAGAGCTTTGACAATGTTAACAGGTGGCTTCGCGAGCTCCGCGACCACGCTGACTCCAGCATTGTGATCATGATGGTCGGTAACAAGTCTGACCTGACGCATCTAAGGGCTGTCTCCGAAGATCAAGGCAAGGCATTGGCTGAAAAGGAGGGGCTGTTTTTTCTCGAGACATCAGCTATGGAGGCTGTAAATGTGGAAGAAGCCTTCCAGACTATCATCACAGAGGTTTATGGCATTGTTAACAAGAAAGCTCTGGCTGCCAAAGAAGCAGCAGCAGCTGCTGCTCCACTTCCTTCCCAGGGCAAAACTATCAGCATTGATAGCACTGCGGGAAATTCAAAGAGGGCATGCTGCTCTACTTGAAATATCATCGAGATTCCAGCATCATACTGTAGAGATTAAGGAGCAAGAATCGTCGGCAGAGCGACTTTTGTGATCTCAACTGGTGTGAAGGCTTTTCGAATCTTTTTGTTCCTCTGTTGCGTGAACATCCTGGAGTACATCGCTGCACGCTCAGTTTGTTCAGTATTTCTGAAAGTTAGATGTGTGTATTAGGATCGTTCCATTTCCGTTGTTAAAGTTATATGGTACTACTACATATCTCCGATTATACAGCGCAATTTATAGGATGCAAGTTTCATTTGGTTACATTCTCTTAATGTATATTGCTGATTTGCTGAGCTTTTGGTTTTACTAATTATTACTTGCTGCTTCTGCCTTTGGCTAAAAGTCTGTTACATATTGCTACTGAATCATGCTTGCATCACGGTTCTCAGAAAAAGAAAAAGAATCATTCTTGCTTCATGATAACAAAGGTTGCTGGGGGTTATTGCTTCAGTTGGTGGTTGGTTTTATTTTGGAAGTTTCTGAGTGTCCTATTATGATTTCATTATGTGCCATCCTGTTGATCGTTCACTCTTATCGGTTGTTAAAGTGCCCCAATGACATAATCCCTCGTTACAGTTGGCCGGGAGCCTGGGATGACAGACTGGACTCGATCACCTTGATTCCTTCATCATGATCGCTTAGTTTGCTTTGGCTACAAAGTGCGATATTATTTTTTAACATGTGTGCATACTCTGGTAATATTCAGTTTTTTTTTGCCAACCAAAAAAAAATGACGGATGTGACGGGGTTAACGGAATGTGGCAACAGAAACATATTTCCCGCCTTGTCAATGGCACCATACCATACGAGTTTCCTTGTTCTCAATATCGTCCGTGCACCATATGAATTTGTGTAATTTTCCCCTCTTTTTTACTGTCATATTAGAATACTGTCGCCAACTTTTTGAAATATCCAACACATATATACACAAAAGTACTTTTATATTTATTATATGAAAAATTAAGGTAGTAGATTTATCAAAAGAAAAAATTGGTTATATCATTGTACTTCTATTTTATTTCTCACATAGTTCAATAAAAGTAACAGTCAAATAGATGTTTCGACAACTTGTATCGGTGCAAATACAGAAGATGTGGAGGCCCTGGAACCATATGTCAACCGTTGAAGATCCACACTAGAGCAAGTGTATAAAATACCCGGGAATGCTGATCAGAGGGTGCGACTTAGGACAGTCCCATTACACAAGGTCAACAATCTCTTAGCATGTGCCAAATAAGCGAAAATCTGAGGTGGCAGGATAATTAATTAGGAGAGAGATGAAGACGGTCTCTTCCTCCGGAAACGGCTCTTAGCGTACAGTCCGACGCAAAATTCCTCCCATTTTGATCCCGTGCGAGTGCGGCCTCCACCCCGTCCCCTCCCTCGCGTACACCGACCTTCCTCCCGTCCTTCACTCCCGTCCCCTCTCCTCCATCCCTCCCTCGTCGTCCCCTCCCCTACCTCCCCTCCCTCCCCCACCGCAGGAGCGTCCGCTACCGCCCCTGCCTAGGAGGACCGCCACCGCCCCTGACTAGATGTGCCGCCGCCCTGCCTAAGAGGACCGCCGCCGCCCCTGCCTAGATGCGCCGCTGCGCCTGCCTAGGTGTGTCGCTGTCGCCTGTGGAGGAGCGCCGCCGCCCATGCGAACTAGCGCACTGGTCCTACAGACGATCTCCACCGTCCTTCCGAGAAGCGCCGCCGCCCATGCCGACGAGTGCCGACGCCCTCCCGGCGACCCCGACCCAGGCGCTCCCTCTTGCCGACCTCGACGATGGCGTCCTCCTGCTGCCCCGGTCCGGCCTCGGTTCCCTGCGACAGCATTTGCCGAATGGTCCGGCCCTAGCGGCGCCACATGTGCCGAGCTCCGTCACCGCCGTCGGGAGCTGGGCTGCCGGTAGGTCATCGCCAAATCAGTGGTACAATGTTTGTCAATTTCTGATTGTTAGCTTTTGGAATGCCAATGCAACAAATTTCTGGGTATGAGCAGTATTGTAATGCCATTCATATTATCTATAACATGGAATTTCTGGGTATGAGCAGTAGTGTTGCGTACTTGTTTGCGCCACAGTAATATGTATGGGAATCTATCAGTATTGTGCTAGGGAGATTATTCAGGACAGAAGGCAGATAGGCAATAGCAAAGTGTTACAGAGAATTAGTACAAAATGATTGGTCTTGCCCTTTGTATTTCGTTGTCTGAGCAGTACAAAATTGCTGGCTGTATGAGCATAAGAACCAAAGAAAGATAGAGTATTTCTTTGTCTATTAGTTGAAGTAATCATATGACGATTCATGATATACATTTCTTGATTGGTGATACTTGAGAGCATCAACCTGAATACGACTTCTCTAGTCTTTGAAGATTTCCATTGCTTACTCACAGTAGTTGGAT
Source organism: Stipa capillata (assembly GCA_019208055.1). Lineage (NCBI taxonomy): Eukaryota > Viridiplantae > Streptophyta > Magnoliopsida > Poales > Poaceae > Stipa > Stipa capillata. Next base: position 21,583 of record JAGXJF010002515.1, read on the forward strand.
TGAGTATTTCTTTGCATGTCTATTAGCTGAAGTAATCATATGACAATGAGATGAAATTTCTGGCTTGCTTATTTGGCTATTCGGCTGCTGTTATAGTTGAGTATGGTTATTTGGCTGCTGTTACAGTTGACCATGGATTAAAAAAACTGCATATGCTTCTCCCTAGTTATTCTGCACACCATGTTCTTCTTCAAGGGCTACATGTACACAGCCATTTCTGATGGGTTGAAGTAAAGGGCTACATGTAAACAGCCATTTGTGAAGTACACCTTTTTGATTTATGAAAGAAAATCACAGTTTCTCTAATCAAGTTTGTACCACTAAGCAAATGTCATATTTACTGTGAATCTGAAGTGGTATTGAGCAGAGCGAAATCCTCACTATTAATTTTTCTTTTCTGGTTTTCTGATTTAGAGCATCATGAAGTTTGTGTGTTGTGTATCGTGGCCCCTTTATTTTCATAATTGAGTATCTACTATTTGACTTTCCATTGCTATTTGTTGTATGATGTAGGACAATGAATCCTCATCCATCTAGTGGACTCTTAAGTTACTTCCAACATACACAATTCTCACCACTCCCTCCGAACAAGGACATCCTAGTTCGGAGAATTCGCACTTTGTTGGTGTTCCTCATCATTTTGCTGTATTCTCGCCACCTCCTACACCGCACACTAAAGGAACTCCATCACCAGCCATATGTTCTTCGGGGAAAGTACTTGGCTCATCAGGCAGGGTGGCTTCCAGAAAGAAAAAACAGGTTGCTAATGATGTTGATGATGATGACGATGACGATGAGGCTGGTAGGACTGCGCAGCGTTTGTCTTGGTCGCACGAGGAAGACAAGAAATTGGTAATTACATAACTTGTTTCAATTAAGTTATTTATTTTCATGTAGGCTAATGCTTAGTTGGAACATGTAGGCTAATGCTTGGTTGGAAAATTCGAATGATCCAATCGATGGGAATAACAAGAAGAATGAGAAGTATTGGGAGGATATTGTAGACAGTACCACGCCAAAAGACAGGAGAAGAGGAGCACGCCAACTCAAGCTCCGTTTTCACCATGTGAAGGCGCAAATCAATGCTTTTCATGGCCAGTGGTCTTCTATCACTAAAGTGTACAGAAGTGGCTATTCTGATGATCAACTGACGGATATGGCGCTAGAGAAGTATCAGGTCACGTATTCTAAACCTTTCGTTTTGGTGCATGTGTGGAAAGTAGTACTTAAGGACCATGGAAAATGGTTGGCATACATCAAGAAGCTGGTTGCAGAGGAAAAGAAGAGTCCATCGGGGGAGATCGATTTCACATCACACGTAGTTGATGTGGACGACGAGCAGCGCCCGATTGGTTGCAAGTCAGCTAAGGCCGAACGCGCTGGTAACGTAAGGCGTGAGATATGCCGGAGGGTTTGGCGGTGCTTACAGAAAAATTAGACAAATTCATAGAGGTACAGGCTGAGTCTAATCAGCGGCGGTAAAAGGTGATAGAGATACAACAGAAGATGTCAACCCAGAAGCTTGAAGCAGCAAGACTTCAGAAAGAGACAAAAATGCTAGATGTTTACAACAGCCTCTTGCTTGTTGACACTAGCGGGATGGATGAGGATGCAAAGGCGCAGCGTGCGAAGACATTGGCGAGTATGGGATCGATGCTATTTGGTATATGAACTTTCTATTTGAGTGTGGGATCAACGGTACTCATTTTGATGTCGGTAGCTCATTTTGCATGTTCTTTGCCATGTTATTATCATGTGCTGTAGTCTGAGTTATATGTTCTGAAATGGATGTGAATGATCAGAACTTTTATTTGCTTTGATATCAATTTCTGAATGCTATATGTTGTGAAAACGATCTGAATGATATTTGCTGTGATGCCAGTTTCTGGATGCTATATGTTCTGAAATCGATTTGAATGATAAAGTCGATACAACATCTGGCACTTGCTGGAAATGGTTCTGAATTGGAAATGGTTCTGAATGATTTTTGCTTTCTTACTTGTGTTAAGGGTTCTGAATTGGAAATGGTTCTGAATTGGAAATGAAGTGGTGACGTATATGCATTATATGGAGCATACATGGACATTGTATAGTTAGCGCACTGTTAATTTACAAGTTGTTCTAAAGTGGTGACGTATATGCATTATATGGAGCATACAGTTTAGAGTTTCCAAGTGCTAGATAGCAGATACTTTACACGAGTATTTTCTCACATCAGGAAGTTTCTCCTGCCTTGCTGACTTCAGATAGTACTTGACAGGAGTACCACCGAGTAGTGTGAATACACGAGTACTTCCCTGTTAAATTCATATGTGGAAGTCACATGCATTCTTTCCTATAGTGTGAATACACAAGCACTTTCCTACGGTGTGAATTCATATGTAGATGGTACTTGGCTGCATGCATTCTTGCGTACTACTCTATATATAGTCAGCCAGCGTGCTCTCACAAAGTCATCTCTCTTGCTGCAATTCCTCTTCTAGAGGACCTAGCCCATTGATCCACAAATGTCTCATCAACCAGATGATGATGATGGGACAAATATCATTGATCCAGAGGACCTATACACATTGGACGAATTTCTTGCCGAGGAAGACATATTAGACTCCTTTGCTGAGGAGATCGTGGTGAATTTGAAGGCAAGCCTTGAAGATTTTCAAGGAAGAACGTCTGTCAGCAAGAGTGGTCCGAGGAAGTACATGAATAGGCCTCGTGAAGAAAGCCATGAGCGGCTAGTGCATGATTACTTCGTCAACAACCCTCTCTATGACACTGCAACATTCCATCGAAGATTTCGGATGACAAAACCTCTTTTTTCTGCGTATCGTCGCGGCACTAGGCGTTTGGTCTCCATATTTCACCGCAAGGACAGATGCCCTTAAGCGTCAGGGCCTCTCGCCACTGCAGAAGTGAACAGCGGCTATTTGCCAATTGGCATATGGTAGCCCCGTAGACTTGCTTGATGAGTACTTGAAGATCGGCGAGAGTACTGCCGTGGAGAGCCTGAAGATGTTTGTGCAGGGCGTGATTGATACATTTGGTAGGGAGTATCTACGATGCCCCAACCTAGAAGATGTGGAGCGCCTATGGCAAATTGGCGAGAGTCGTGGGTTTTCTGGCATGCTAGGAAGCCTTGACTGCATGCATTGGCATTGGGAAAAATGTCCTATCGCATGGAAGGAGCAATTCACTCGCGGTGATCAAGGCGTGCCTACATTGATTCTAGAGGCAGTAGCTTCGCAGGATCTTCGGATATGGCATGCCTTCTTTCGTGTCGCTGGATCAAACAATGACATCAATCATCACTGTTTACTCAGCAGTTGAGAGGGGAGGCTCCTCAAGTTCACTATTTTGTCAACGGAAATGAATACAACAATGGTTACTACCTTGCTGATGGCATATACACGGAGTGGGTTGTCTTTGTTAAGTCAATACCCCTCCCGCAGACAGAGAAGCACAAGCTATTTGCCGAACATCAAGAAGGAGCAAGGAAGGATGTTGAAAGGGCATTTGGTGTCTTACAAGACCGTTTTTGTATCATAGGTCAACCGGCATGTCTATACGACAGGGGCAACATCGAGAAAATAATGCTGGCTTGCATCATTCTTCACAACATGATAGTCAAAGATGAAAAGGAAATGGTCCCTCTTGATCTAAATGAGACTGGAAGTACGTCAACCATTCTACCGCCAGTTTTCACTTATGACAATATGCCTGCATTTGCCGATGTGCTACAAAGAGATTCTCTAATTCATGCTCGTCTGACTCATGTACAACTTAAAAGGGACTTGGTTGAGCATATTTGGCAAAAATTTAGGCCAAACTAAATTTCTCTATATCTTGTACCTTTTTTGTATGAATGCCACTCCTATATATGCTCATGAATTTAAAGTCTATATGTAACTTCCTTACCATCATTTTGTTTATTTTCTCATGCAAGCTCCTCCAAACATGCCCAGATTAATATGTGCCACAAATAGGCTATAAGATTAAAATGGTGTTATTGATCACAAAATGTAATAAATGAAAGTCGTCATCTTAGATACAATGCACTGGGAAAGCTGTCTCTACATAGGCATTTAATACAGGAAGAGACAGCTTAAGAGACAATGCATTGGGACTGCCCTAACAGACAATAATTAAAGCAGAGATTACGATGGCCAGTCTTCTTTCTCTTAACCATTGAATCTAATAATTATAGATGGTTAAGATTGTTTGGCTCCTATTAAACTCGTGTTTTGTATAGTACTCCCTCTGATTTATAATATAAGTAGTTTTATCTTTTGGTACAAGCACTAAACGGATAGTAAAGAGTTAGAAAAGTTACCATTTTACCATTAGTTATTTTCAAATAGCAAGCAACTACTCCATGAGTTAAACAAGTAGCATTTACAACTGCAAGTTGCATTCTGTACTAGTGCATGAATTAATTAGCGTATTGGAAATGAAAAAAAAACCTATTGACCAATGAAATTTATGAGGGGTAGAATAGAAAAAAGTGTCTAGAGTTCTAGACACATTTTGATAAATGTAGACACTATTATAGAAAAAGCTTTTACAGCCGGTTCAAAAAGGCTATCTCAGCCAGTTTTGGATCCGGCTATATGGCAAGGGGAGCTAATCTATGTTATCTCAGCCGGTTTCCAGAGCCAGCTGGGATAATAAACTCTGAGTCGGTTCACCCAGCAAAGCCGACTGAGATAGAACATTATCTATGTCGGTTCAACGAACAAAACTAACTAAGATAAAACAGTATCTCTATCATTTCACTGAACAGAACCGACTGAGAGAAAATACTATCTCAGTTGATTCATCGAACCAAACCAACTAAGGTAAAATTGTATCTCAGTCGCTTCATATATTATCATAGTCGGTTCTGTCGGATGAAATGACTACCTTGTTGAAATATCCCAGCCGATTTTTGTGGAGAACCGGCAGGGATATTATTTGGGACAGGCAGATAGAATTCAGGTTTATGTCTGCCCTTAAATAGAAAATACAGTTTATATATCCCAAATTTCCCAGATCTTCCCAGAACATAAATAATATATCTACACACATGCAAATTGACATTCACATCACATTTTAATTCACAGATAAACTCAAGTAGACATAAATTCATAAAATAAAGAAGTTGATCCATCACATTTAAATTGAGTTAATTACACAGTTGAATAGACAAGTTTGAATCACATTTGAGTGAACTCATTTGTCAGTTCTGTCGTGGTGGAACTCGCCATTTTGATTGATGACTTTTGAAACAATGAAGTCTGCCAACTACGTTCGAATCATGGCAAGCTCCATCTTTGGCAATTCAGTTTTGGCAATGGGTGCAACTTGTCGATATGAAAATTATACTACTACCATGTAGAAGAATATGAATACAACTCTATTATAGAAATATTTTGTTTATCTCGGTGACTGCTATTTTGTTCTCGGCAGCTCAACCCATGAGAAGGTTTATGTGGTGGCAAACATAGAAGCCACAGAAATTGCTGAAGTCAGGCTGCTGGTGGCATTGAAAAGATATAGAAGGACTCAGTTTAATTAAATTATATGTAACTCATATTATGAAGCATAATGTGAGGAACTAGATACATACTAGAAACTCGAAGAAGTGTTGTAGCTTATTAGGGCCCCCCACCTTTGCTTTTTTCCCTCCGCGCGAAAGGAAAATTTGTATGCTCTAAATGATTGCAAAAAAGTTCTGATGAGACTAATGACCTAATAGAATAGAGTTAGATGACGTAATTTATTTACCTATCGATCATCTTGCCGGCCCTTTTGATGTTAGTCTTCTTATTCAGGTAAGAGTCCAAGTAATGGACCTTGGACTCATTAAGTATAATAACAATAAGAATCTAGTGGTAACTACATTGTCATTAATCCGAAGTTAATTGATGTTGCATCGAAGATACAAATGAAGAAGTATCAGAAATGAACAACTATATAGCACTTACTTTTTATTGAAAGGATAAATGATGAATTCTTATCTTGGGAGGCCTCCATAACATCGAGGATGTAATCCTCAACAACTCTTTCACAATCATCCATGGATTGCTTGGAGCCAAGATGTGGGTCCATGAATCCTATCTGTTCTTTTGCTTCTCTCACTTTGACAAGAGCGTACCTATATATAAACAATCAAATAGTTCTGTATTAGCAACATGTATAGGTATTGTACTAACATAAATGGAGCGCGAGAGTAGGCACTTACAGTGTGAAGTCCTTCCAAGTCACTGCGAACTACTGCCCCTTTTGGTGGACGAAGTGTTCATATCTCATATTTGAACTTGACTACGATACTTTCGCTCCGCTCTTTTTTGTTCTGTTTCTTAAAGTTATCCATGTAATACTTGTGCAATGTTGAGCAAGCCCATCCAAGCTTTGAGGTGATATTCTTAGGATTCTTGACCAGTGGTTTCCCGGCCTTGTATGTATGTTGAATCGAAGCGGGCGGGAGACTTCCTCCAGTGTCATATATCGCTTGAATTTGTTCAATGGACATCTGTTCACTAGGAGCCAAGCGCATCAAGTCCTTTCCCACGCCATGCTGCGGTGGTTCCACATCAGGCTCCAGTGGTGCCACATTGGGTTCTAACACTCGTGGTGATAAGGCTGTCATTATAATAGGGGAGTGCGCCGAAGGTACCGCCAAAACCATGCTAGTCGGCTGCGACTAGTTGAAGAAGATGTCCCTCTTGGGCAACTGGATAAATGTGCCCTTGGCATCCACTAGAGATAAGATCTCATTGTTCAGCAGAATCGGGAGATTGACTTGCTTGAAAGTGTTGTTGATGCCATCGACATTCAACTTTGCGTGCGAAGGGGCTAGGGGAACATTGTGTCCCATATCCAACATCTGATGTTGGACATACTAGCCCCCAAGCTGCATCGACCAGTTCATCCAAGCCTCGAATCCTCACTTTAATAGTGTATTTTGTCACAGTCTACCAAATGATGCACACTATTAGCCAAAGGTTCTAAAATGATATTATGTGGCGCATTGCAAAAGATATAGTGCTTTTTACCTCGATCTCATCGTAGGGGAACGAGTAGGGAGGTCGATCGACGCACGGCTACTCCTATGGCCACCGGGGTTGCACACCATGGTTGGTTTGCTTCTCCCGGCTTGAAACTCTATTCTTAGGTCATTTAGAATCTCTTCTTTAAGCTCTTGATGTTAGCGTTGTTCTCTTTTGCGTTGGCGCTTCACTTGGCAATTCTTGGTCACATCCATATTTCCATGGACAGAGGGACCCTACACCCCGTGTGCAACTAGGGTGTTTCGGGTTTTGCAAGCCCTCTTCCAGTATATCACCCGAGAAGGTTCCGGCTTGAGATGCCGCATCGAGTTCGACCTGCAAAATCCTGAATTTATATTTTAATTGATACGAGGTTAGTCATAAGGTGTTGATATCTCACCAAGCATCAATAAGTTAGCTCATTAGCTAGGTTGTTGAATTTGGGCTGGGCTAAACCTGAAGTGGTATGAGATGTTGCTCTTACTCTAGCCCAAGCTCTCGTCCTCGCATCATGGATATTTGCAAATAGAGTTGGGGCATTGGACTACGATGTGTGCTGATCCTCCCTTTCCCACTTCTTCAACATGCCCGCGTAGCCGGCTGTGCCCAAACTGCGAGGGTGCTTGTTTCTCTTTGAGAGGGCACTATTTTGTTCACTCCTTCATGATAAATAGTCCGACGTCTCCATCCTCACAAATTCAGCCAAAGTCTCAGGACTAATCATGCGATACATCTAGAACAGTTGCTCATCGGCGTCCACATACTCTGTCACTAGCTTGATCTTCCAATTCTTCCACGCCTTGCATGCCGTCATCTTAGCAGCTTGTTCCATGTGCGCCTCCCATTCAGCTCTTACAATGAAGTGGCCCATGATTTCCTTCACTATTGCTCCGAGCTGCGTTTTGCCGACCTTCTTCTAGCTTTGAACGGTGCTACGATCCCGCATACGGTTGGAAATTTCTTCCTCGCGTCTTTAGGCTCGAGAGGGGCCCCTGAGTGATGTAGAGCAATCACAGTGGACTTGACATCCAGCCTTTTCGACTGCTTGCTTCCCTCTCCCTGCCTCTTCTTGCTCACGACAGTGGTAGTCGTCTCAGTAGACGGTCCCCGAGAACACGTATATCTAACAGAACATATATATCTAACATAAATCTACTAGAACATATACATCTAACATATAAGAAATTAATCTACTGGCATGTATATCTAACATATAAGAAATTAATCACAGAACATATACATCTAGCATATAAGAAATTAATCTACTAGCATATATCACAGAACATATATATCTAACATTTCATAGAAAAAAGGAAAAGTAAAAACATAACCTGAGGCTGGTGGTGGGGCAGATCAAGGAGGGGAGGCCAGTGGTGGGGATGGTCGGGAAGGGAATGCCGGTGGCGGGATTAGTCAGGGGGGTCGCTCCGGTGACCTCCGGGAGGCCCATCGAGTCGGCCCTAGCTTGGCCACGACCGCTGCGGGTCATCCTGGCCGGTAGGGAGGGTGGCGGTAGGGGAACCTACGAAGAAGGGGTTGGCGTCTAGGAGGGAATGCCGGCGGCGGGGATCTTGGCGGGCGTAGGGGACGACGGCGCATGGAGGGGACGGGCGCTGGTCGGCAAGGCAAAAAGAGGCGTAGGAGTTGGAAACTTTGGCTGCTGCGATTATCCCAGTCGGTTTTTGGGAGCGAACCGACTGAGATAATGAGTTATCTCAGCTAGTGCTATACGAACGAGATATCTCAGCCGGCTATGGAGCAAAACCAACTGAGATAACTCATTATCTCAGTCGCTTCACTCTGAAAAACTAACTGGGATAATCGCAGCAGCCAAAGTTTCCAACCCTTGCGCCGCATTTTGCCGCGCCAATGTTTGCACTAGGGTTTTGAATTTCGAATATGGTTTGAAAAGAGATTTGATTCTTTTTCACATAATTTATAGATAGTACACCACATTAGGGAATACATGTGTTACAAAATATACTATGTCGATTGGTTACAAAATTATTCCTTCTTGATGATCGTTGCGTACGTACGGAGCCGGAGCAGGTGTCACTTCTACGTCACCACTAATTTGGTCACCAGGAGAAGGAAACTCATCAATTTTATTGTGATCTTCCTCGTCCACTACATTTTCCACTCCAACAATACTCCTTTTTTATTTAAGAACTACATGCTGCTTCTTGTTCGATGGATCAATGATGTAGAAGACTTGATGAACATGTTGAGCAATGATGAATGGTTCATTTTTGTATGCAACATGTTCTAGGTTCACAGTAGTATGTCCTTTGTTATTTGGCACCACTTGTTTCTTATTGACCCAATGACACCGAAAAAATGGGATTTTGAAATTATCTCCGTAGTCCAGCTCCCAAGTCCCTTCTATGTATCCATAGTACAGTTGTTTCGTGCCATCAGTTTAGAGAGAATCTATGTAGACACCGTTGTTCTTTACTGGCTTTTCATATCTTGATCTTTTGTATAAAAAGTGTACCCATTGATTTGATACCCTTTCCATACTAGTACCAACCATGTAGCAGAGCATTTCTCGATAGTTCCATCGAATTCATCAATCATCTGGTGGTACTTATGATCCATCCGGAGGAACCGATGGTGACGCATATACACGGTGTTTCTAGAAGGCTTCAGCCACCTGCTTGCTATTTTGATTAGGCATTGAACACACGCATTGGGCCTTTTAATAGTCTGCCCCGAACACACGCATTGATCAGGCCGGTCAGATCATCCTCAAAGGCTGGTCAGACCGCCTTGGCTAGTCTTGCCGCGAAACCCTTGTTTTTCAGCACCTTTTTCCGGGAACTCAAAATCCGAGCAAGCCTTGATTCAAGAACTTTCACCTTAGTCCATATACTCCAGAAATCGACCTTCCGGAGTCCGTGAATCTAGGTCAAACACTCCGACCACTTTAGGTCAAGAAGCAACCACACGCCGAGACACAAAGTCAAAGCCGAACTCACGAAACCACAAAACGGTCCAAAGCCTTCAAGCACTCACAGCTCAGAATCTCCAGACACACTAAAACCCAAAGCTCTAGCAAACCTTACGCAAAAACCAATGCGATGAAGTGCAACAAATGCAAAGACTTGAGCATTTGACACACGACATGGATAAGTTAATCATCCGATAGCCCCTCTTAATAGTATGGCTATCTATCCTATTATCCGGTCTCTCTCCAAGCACCTAGATACTGGTAAAATAGGAAACCTTAGCTAGGTATACCTTTGTCTTGTACTTTCCTCTTGAGCTCGATGACGACCGCCACTGTCGATGAAGTCTCCTTCGGACAGTAAACTTGGGCACCCCGGGTCTGAGGACCGAGGTGCTAAGAGGACGACTTGGGGAACGACGCCTAGCAACCACCCGAGCTACCCTGAGCTACCGCCAAAGATTAATACAGAAATTGCAATGGAAAATAGAACTGGAACTTGGGCAAGAGAACTTGGATTCATATGGGGTGCCGCTTCGCCCTTATATAGGCAAAGCCGACTTACAGGTGAATATACATTGCTGCCCCTAGGCAGATTACGGTTTTACCCTGATCTGTATCACCGTATGTCAGACGAAACAGTATTCTCCTCCTCGCCGCTACCTACTATGTGCGCCGGCATATCCTCGACGCGCCTCGCCGGTACAGATCGCCACCATGCTCGCCCCCTTTCCATTGAGCTTGGCTGAGGGCGAATTTCTTCAGGTTTGGGCCCCCGGGTGAGGTGCTGTCTTCTATCTCAGACCGAGCGAGAACCACCTCGGCCTCGTCATGGAGAGGGGTTGACCTCGGCCTTGCTTTTGGGGCAGGCAACGTGCCTCGTCCTCACCTGGTCGCCTCGCCAGAGGAGGGCGATGCGTCTCGACCTCGCCGGGGCACCTCGCCGAACGTTCCTGAGGATCTACAAAAGGTATGAAATGATCAACAAGTGTAAAGATGGAAAGATAAAACAGGGGGTACCTCGTCCAGGACGATGTGGCCGGACTCCCCCAATAGCCACCCTTGCGCCAAGCTGGAAAGCATCTCGATCATGCTTTTTTCTTTAAGGCTTGCATGTAGCTCTCCTAAGATTCTTGTGGGAGACTTTCTCTTGTATTCATCTTCACTTGTCTATCTTCATTAGATGGAGCGCAAGCCTCCAAGCTCATATCTTGTCATCATGTACATCTTGGAGCTTGCTCTTCTTATCTTGATGACCATCGTCTTGATGTCATCATCTAATGGACTCCATGAGCTTAACTCTTCATTGCATATGAATAGCACCTAATCTGCACACATACTCTTTCACATAGAGATACCATGGGTTAGTTCACAAGAGGCAATATGCGAATATCTCACCATAGTCATTTGATCATACTATCTCAAGTGACATATTCTTTTGCTCATGTGTTGACCGTCTTAAGTCCACTCCTTAGACTTATATCTTGATCAACCTCTTTCTTTAACATCTTATGCATGTCTTTGACTTGACCATATTATTTCTGAATCCCGCTCTTACTCTTCATGCATTTCCATGACCACTTGTCTTCACCAACTCAAGTGGTATACTCTTTATGCTCATGTGTTGACCATATTCTATCTATCATTGGATTCACACCATGGTCAACCTTATCTTTTTCTTGAGCTTTCCTCTTGATGCATATCTTTTGATTTAGTGCATTCTTCCCGCATTCGTCCAATGTTCTTCATGCATTACTTATAGACATAACTTCATATCTAATCTCACGAAAAACATTACTATATAAGTATTATCATCAATTATCAAAACCACATTTAGGGGCTAGATGTACTCTCAATATTCCAGTCGGTTGCGCAAAATGAACCGGCTGTATAATTCATACAGTTGGTTCATTCTGCAAACCGATTGAGATGATATATTATCTCAGCCAGTTACTATTTTTGAGCCGGTTGTCTCAGCTGAACCGGCAGAGGTGGATGTTCTTCATGTCTGTTTTTCCATAACCGCCTGGGATATGGGGTCCAGAATTATCGTTTTTGTAACAGTGAGAGAATGCTTAAACAACCTATATTCTAGATCAGATGGAATATTATGGATAACTAAAAGTTGGTATCTTATACCTCGTACCATCATAGTTCAAATAGCTCACATCTTAGTAATTAACTTATGGTTAACGAAAGTAAACCTAAGCTAGTCAAACTTGCCACCTTTGGTTATAGCTTTCATCTGGCTCTGCATATTTTTGAATTCACCTCCGAGAAGGGCAGCGGCATCGCAAACAGGTTGGAGAGCCGAGCGATATAATTGGCTGAGTAGACAATTTGAAATAGAAAAACGTTGAAAGGGTAATTAAGTAGGAGGCATCTTTAGGGGTAGGGGTCCATTAATTGATTCAGTGGAGGATTAAATGTGTAATTAAGAATTAATTTTTAGGATCCAAAGTTCATGAGCATTAGACGAGGACCGGAAGGATAAGATTAAATACGTCAAACCTTAACTTATAATTTTATAAGTAATATAGATATAAATATAGATTAATATGTGACAAATCTCCCGATAGCAACTAGAAGTGATAAGCAAGCGGATAATTTCAGTAATGAATTTTGTGAAAACACGCTAAGACTGTAGCATGTGATCAATATGTGACTGATTGCTCGGTTTTATTTCTTGAGCGTTAATGTTTCCTACTCCCTTCGTCCACAAATATAAGACGTGCACGGAATTTAAGGTCTTACTTTGACCAACAATTAAACCAATACTATTGACTTATATGATATAGTAGTGGCACCATTGGATTCATATTCAAACGTATTTTCAAATGATATCACTTTTGTATTATATAATTCAATATTATTAGCTTAATTATTGGTCAAAGTTGAACCCTAAATTATGTGCACACCTTACATTTGTGGACGGAGGGAGTATAATCTAGTGATATGATATCTTGATTCTAAAGAACCAATTAGAATCGTCTATTCAATTTTCTCTTAATATTTCTTATAATTTTTGAATAATTTGTGACGTTGGCTGTACTATGAATCACATTTAGTTAGAGCTTTGAACTATTTCTGTTGCCATTTTATCCAGCCACCCATATATCAACACGTACCATTTCACGATGCGTTACTACCTCTGTTCAGAGATAGATGATGTTTAGAATATAGTCAATTTTTTTTAACTTTGACTACTAATATGATAAAATATATTTAGATTGGAAGGTAAAGACAATATCATCAAATTTATCATGGAAAATATTTTTGATATATAAATGTTTATTATTTTTTACTGATATATATAGATATAAAATATAACGGTTAAAAAATTATATGAAGATCACACCAATTTAACGTGTTGGCTAAATCTCAGTTGCCTGAAATTTTTACAAATCTCAGTCACCTAAAATTATAGTATTAAAAGTGTGTAATTTTAGAAAATTGCACACCACTTGGTCTAAAATTGTAGTATTTGAAAGTGTGCAACTTTAGTGAAAACTTAGTGCAATTTTTAGTTTGTATGTTATATATGGAGTGAGACGTGGATGAGATGGTTGAATGTTGATCCAAAAGTCTAAAAAGTGACTGAGATGTAAAAAAAATTTAGGTAACTGATAAATAGATATTCCCTATTTAAAATAACAACTATTTACGAATGGACAAAATACATACAGGAGAACGGGGTGTCCGCTAGGGTGCACTCCATTTTCTACAAAGATTGTTCATTTGTCTCAAAGGAGTACACGACACCCACGATACATGACACGATCACAGTATCAACGCCACCCCAACTGTAATCACGATGCCATATAATATGTAGCACGTGCAAGTCACGCATGACACCACTGCAGCAGCCTCAATCACCCCTGGTTCGCAGCAAGAAGACGCTGAGCTCCTGCGGCGGGCTACCGCCAGCGGTGTGGGGGCTGATGAGGTGGTACGACACCGCGTCCTTGGAGCCCACGATCCTCTCGTACGTCGCCCTCATGTACAGCACCTCCCCGCCGCCGCAATCCTGCTGCCCTCCCTCGTTGATCCCTTCCGGCGCCGCCGCGGGTGGCAGCGCCCCGACGCCGGCCGTCATCGTCCGCATGCTCTCCAGCACGCCCCGCTCCCAGTCCGTTGGCCGCCGCCGCGCGGCGTGCCCCACGTCCCGCCCGTTGCAGGACGCCTTCCATACGTTCCTCGAGCTGCCGCCGGAAGCATTGTCTCCGGCGGCACCAGATCTGCCGCTTATGCGGTGGCACTCGAGCGCGATGCGGAGGAGGCCGGATCCCATCTCGGCAGCGAGGGACTGCATTGGCACGGAGAGCTCGAAGAGGAAGGGTGGTGGCACGGCGGCGTCGCGCTGCACGCAGAAGGTAACGCGACCACTGCGGGTCCCGAAGATGGTGCCCACGATGACGGTGCAGTGCCGGCCGTCCTTCCTGGTGACGATCGAGGCGGCCGGGTCGATGATGCTGTCGGACTGCTGCTCCTCCGGCTGCTGACGCCGATCCTTGCCGCCGCCGTGGTTGTCCGTGAAGGAGAAGCTGACGCGATTCTTGGCGTCATCGCCGGAAGGCTGCTTACCGGAGGGGACGCAGGAGGTGAAGATGGGCCCAAGGCACAGGTAGGTAGATGCGGCCGTCTTCTTCTTCTTCATGCTGGCTAAATTGCTGAAGCTGCTCTGCTCTGCTTCTTGGTGCCGATCAGGTGAAATGATGGCATGTATAACATCAATTGAGCTCGTATTAATTCTTGGCTGGGGTCAAGTGAGACGATGATATATGTGTAGGAGTGAAGAGCCATGTAGATGTAGACGGGGGACGTGGAATATTGGAATCCAACTTAGAGATCACGAAGAAATCCTGTCTTGTGTTCTCTGTTTCATCTTGGATAGGTGCCTCATGCCAAACTAACTAATCCGTTTTGTTCTTTGGAGGAAACTACACGGTCTATGCACCTTACTTGTCGTTTCCACTGAAACACACAGTAAATGATGGCATGGAATACTGGTAACGCTTCTCAAAACAGAGATCACGAAGAAATCCTGTCTTGTGTTCTCTGTTTCATCTTGGATAGGTGCCTCATGCCAAACTTAATCCGTTTTGTTCTTTGGAGGAAACTACACGGTCTATGCACCTTACTTGTCGTTTCCACTGAAACACACAGTAAATGATGGCATGGAGTCGTTTCCACTGAAACACACAGTAAATGATGGCATGGAATACTGGTAACGCTTCTCAAAACAGAGATCACGAAGAAATCCTGTCTTGTGTTCTCTGTTTCATCTTGGATAGGTGCCTCATGCCAAACTAACTAATCCGTTTTGTTCTTTGGAGGAAACTACACGGTCTATGCACCTTACTTGTCGTTTCCACTGAAACACACAGTAAATGATGGCATGGAATACTGGTAACGCTTCTCAAAACAGAGAAAGAGCATTGGTAGCGAATTATCCCCGATCTGTGTTCGTAAGAAATCAAATATGGAGGATTAGATAATACCTCTTTTTTTTATTAGAGAAAAAACACATCAGACGTACAAGCGATTGTACAAGCAGCACGTCTGGGTGGTGTTGTTGGTTATCACGTTAGTCTCACAAGGTTCCCAGTTTGCACATGGGCTCTGATAAAATTTCTCCTTTTTTTGTCAGCAAATCATTTGCTGCATCTGTTTCGTTACCCCACGCTTGGAAAGTACTAACATTTGGGTCTTGTTTGGAACAAGAAAAATTGAGAAACTTTCTAGAAGTGCAATCTTATAGAAATTTCTACTACGTGAGCCACAGACGTAGGAATGGACGAAGAAATTTCAATAGAAAATAGTTCTGTCCTTATGTTAACATGAGCTCAAACCTCGTGCTAAAAATCCTTTTCAAGACAAGTGATGTCTCTCCGTGATCAAGAGACATTTTACTTGTTCCTATGTTTTTACATTCGTATGTCCAAACGGTCATTAGTGAGAGTTATTTCTGTTGTGATCCAGCCCTCAAGCCTAAACTAATCCTAGGGATGACTCTTTCTCTAAAGGCGATATATGTATGCACACATTGGACAAGAATCAATCTATTTAGAATAAGAATGTCCTACACGTGGTTACCTCATATCTCCATTTCCTCTGTGTGTCCAATCTGTGATTATTATACTACGTTCGTTCTTGCGAGATCGTTGTGAGTTGGCGGCTACACCGATAATTTAACACGTTATCACGACGGCTCCTCTCCGGGGCTCCTAGTCCCCGATCTGTCAGCTGTAGGTAATCTTCAGAGGTAGTCGTCCACCAAGCGATTGCCAGATATGTTTTATTCTAGCAATATTCTTACGTTCCCTCTCGTGCTCGCATAAACCGGGCTTTGTTAATTTCTCCCTCCAAATCAGTCGGCCACATCAACGTCTGTGGAGCTTGTTACACGTGTGGACAGAACTGTCGCCAGCCGCCGCGCAGCCGACCGCCACACAACATCCCACCGCGCGCCTGCAGTATCGCCACCTCACCGGCCACACGGACTTGCTCCGCCGTCACCGCGCATGGTGTGCGCGTCGCCGTGCCGCCTCCGCTAGCAACATTTGTTGATATAGTTATTTGTGAACTTTACACCTAGTAAGCAATTTTGACTGTTAGTGTACCCTTATGTTTTCCAACCTTGGCATACACGCAAGTGAGTCACGGTCGTGCTAATGGTGTAGGTGCAAACATCCTTATTTATTTGAAGTTATTTTGTAGAGTGCTCCATACAACAACACTCGCAATCAGGTTTACAGTTTCATTTTCAGAAGAAATTTTTTTTAAGGGATCCGATTTCCTACTTTCGGACAAAATTTCCATAAAAGCAACAGGTTCAAGTTAAGTATTAAAATCTCAAACATTTCAGAAATTCAAATACTGAAATCCACGAATTACTGGTAGAACCGAAATATCACGAAGTTCATTGAAATTTCCCCAAAAGTGTAAACCCTGATTATTCCTGAGTTCAGAGCCCAAGTTTTGATCCACAAGTTTTGATCCACAAAACTGTAAAGAGAATGACGATATCTCATGAACCCAGCTAGTTCACAGATATCATCAGAATTCCAGACTAAAAATAAAGGATATCATTGGCTAAATATTGGGAATTTGGGTTTTCATGTATACACAAAAGTTGTGGCGTACATCACTAACGAACATTGAAAAAATTCTGCTGCATTGTTGGTTTTTGCTTAACTTCCTAATAAAGCACACGGTCATGTTCCATATCTGCGATCTCCAGCATCTCCAAGTCCCGGAACAATGAACCTACAAAGCATTAAGAACAATCGGTGTTAGGAGAGAACAAAGTTTAAAGTTTATCTGGCATGCTAGTTAACACTAGGCATTGTAGTTACCTTTCTCATTCACGATTTGATCCACTGCTCCTGTATACACACAAATCCTGCATAAAGCGAGAGAACAAAGTTTAAAGTTTATCTGGCATGCTAGTTAACACTAGGCATTGTAGTTACCTTTCTCATTCACGATTTGATCCACTGCTCCTGTATACACACAAATCCTGCATAAAGCACTTACAAGATTATACAAAACATTAAAGGTAACCTTGAAATAAATGTTCAGAGGTATCACCACGTACCCTGGGAATCTTTCATTGAGCTTTTTGAGGGCCAGAGGAACAGCAACAACAGATATCTGAATGCTTATGATTACTTAGATAACAATACCCGATTATTTCAAACAATAGGATCAGAAGAACATATTTATGAACTCACAATTCTTATCTTGCTGATCTCAGCTCCGTGCTCTTTCAGTAGATCAACTGCTGCAGCTACTGTTCCACCTGATACATATGTAACGATAGCTAAATTATGTGAAGATTACAGCACAACAAATGCCACTAAATCCTTCCAGCTTAAACACAATCCTATGTTCTACCATACTGACGCCTCATTTGCCATAGACCACACAAATCCATGTAATGGAAGGACATAATGTACTAGGAAAAAGGTAATACCAGTCGCAAGCATAGGATCCACAAGGAGGATATGACATCCTTTTGGGAATCTATCAGGTAACCCGCATTCAAGAAATTTTGTTGAAATGAACATCATCACAAGTTAAATACCTAGAATAGTTTTCATACAACAGACAACACTATTGGCTAACAGAACTATCAAATAGCTTGGCCAAAGGTCCTGTACTGGATGAACTGAAGAAAGAATCAAATGATAACTAGAAGCAACTTCAGATTCACTGCTGCTGGTAATCATGTCAATAGCCTCCATTATGTGATTTCTAGCTTCTGAAAATCTATCTTCTTAAAGATAGTTACAAGTTGTTCCAAATATGGTTATAAAGAAGCTCCATATTTGAGCCTCCATTACTGCAGTAGAACATATCAAATGATATCATACAAATACAAAATTAAATAACACTTACTTGTTCAAGTAAACAGAGGGCTGTAGCGTTGTCTCATCTCTAGCCATACCTTCAATTCGAAGAAAAAATACTAGAATATTATCAACAATTCATTCAAGCACAGTTACATGGTAAAATAATATTTACAATACAGAGAAGGAAATACAAAGTACGTTATTTGTCAAGTAAAGGGATGTGACGTGTTGCTTGTGATTTTTGAATTATGTACATACAATTCACGGAATCATTCAGAAATAATCTTTTACATATTTCTATAGATTTTCTTTTTGCCAACATGAAGTTCCTTTAGAAGTGAAAAGATGAAAACAAATGGTTTATGAATGTGTAACTTCATAAATTTTATAGCAATGCTTTGAGATGTCAAACACAATATCATCTCACCTAAATGGAAAGTTCTAGTTGATGGAAAAAATTGATGATGCAAGCTCCCTGCTTGAAGAATAGGTACAATCTGAACCAAGAACCATGTAAATCAGAAAACGCTAGATAATACTGCATCAGAGCATGCTCAATTTGCAACAAGGTTTCCAAGAAATACAAACCATGATAGGCTCCATAGGATTGACCGATTCGAAAACAGCTGTGCTCATAGGTGACTGGATCTCCAGTCTTATTATTGGCTGTCAAAAGGAAAGAGGAAAAGCATATCAATGATGACATACCAAACCAAATACTTAAAATCCATCATTATTGTCCAATGTGAATAAAAATTGCAAATATAATTTCCAGAGTCCATTGCTCTCATTACATTACAATTCCAAGTCTTTTTTGTACATCAAGCATCTGAAGGGCTAACTCTGGAACACACATTGACACTAACAAAAGCAGCATTCCCGTCTAGTTAAGAATTGGGACCATACCAGCCAATCCCTGGTTGCCTCGTAGACAAGCAATCTGCCAAGCTCCCCCACGGCACTTCCTGCCCACAATTTTCACCAGCAAGCAAAAAGTTAGGAAGAAGCATAACTCATAACTCGTACGCATCAGGTCAACAACCAAATTAGCGGCGAAGAAGCATTCACTAAAGGCGGTGGGAGGGCGTGGCCTGATCGCGGAGGATGGAGATCCAGTGGCTGATCAGCGGGTGAGCCGGCAGCACCACCTGCCGGCTCCGCAAAAGACAATCTAAATTCTTAATTTCTGATGTCTACTAAATACTAATGCACCAGTAATGGGGTGGGTGTGTACCTTTAAGCCGTCCATGGCGGCGACGTCGGGCCTTCTGTGGTTCCTGGAGAGTAGTCCCTGGGAACTAATCTTCTAATTAATACTATTTAATCTTCTTGTTGAATTTCTCCCATCACTCAATCCCCTCGATTATAAGGCCTTGTTTGATAGCCCAAAATCTCCAGGGATCTCGGCCTTTTCCCAGGACCCAAAACTCATGTGGCCCATTAACTCGGAGCAGCATTTGAACGCCCACGACCGGGGAGTAACCGGGCCCTATCCACGGCCATTCCCCAGGAGGATCTTCCTGGCCTCGGGACACCAGAAAACTTCGGCGCCGCGTCCCCTCCGCCCCGCGCAACTCCTTCGCCCAATGCGACCTCCTCTACACCATCTCCGGCCCGCCGACTCCTCCTCCCCGCGCGACCTCCTCTACGCCACCTCTGCCTCGCAACCGATCTACGCCGCCTCCGCCCCGCCACTGATCTGTGCCGCCTCAGCCCCGTGACCTCCTCTACCTCCCTCCGACGACCGACGACCGCGACCTTCGGTGCCTCGTGACCTCCTCCGCCTCCGACGATCGACGACCGCAACCTCCGGTGCCCCGCGACCTCCGACGACGGCGGCGACCAACAGAGCCCTTCGGTTTGTCCTCCTCCCGTTTGGTGCTTGATGCTGTTCCAGTTATCCAACTCACATAATCTAGAGTTGTTAATCTTGATGCTTGCTGCTACCAGTTATCCAATGTTAAAGTTTATTGAACTTGATTATGCTTTTGTGTGCTGCGATCTGTTATGCAACCGGCTGCTTTGTATTTGCTGAACTCATGTATCTGCAAGCTACTACTTTATGTGCTTGCTTGCTCCAAGGAAATCAACTTACCTCCAGTGCTGTGATGCTAAGACAGTACAACGTGGAGATGCTTGATGCTTGATGCTGGGTTAATAAAATGCTTGATGCTTGAAAGAAATTATCATCTCAGACTGTAGCTTGCTTCTTAGTCCGGATTCAGACTATGGTTTGCTAGTTGCAGAGATTGCATACATCCAATTCATCAGATTTCACTATATCTTTACTATATATAATATACCAGTTGGTGGTGATGATGTTGTCAAACTCTTCACGGTGGTGTCACACCCTTACTACTAACAAACAAACAAACAAACTTTTCAAAAATTCTTCTAACAAACTTTCCCAAAAAAATGAGATTATATTTTTGGTATCTCAATAAACAAACAAACTTCCCAAAACTCTCTCTAACAGACTTCTCAAAAACTCATATTAGTTCCTCTCTTTGTACGTGCATGCACGTGGGAGTCCCTGGTCTTGTGATCTCGACGTGATTAATCTTCTTCTGCTTGTATATATGTTTGATCTGACGTGGGTGTGTTTGCATGTATGCGTGCGTGCAGGGATCATCGTCGCAACGACGTTGCTGCTGGTCGTCCTCGGATGCTGCGTGGGCGGGTGGCATGGCGGCGGAGGAGAAGCGGGCGCTGCACATATCATGGCCATTCAACATCGTGCGCTGCGAGTCGAACGGCAAGCTCCCGGAGGAGATGGCAGCAGCGTACATGCATGCCATCGACAATGGCGTTGATTTTATTGAGTCGGTTATCGCAACGACCAAGGACGGCCATGTCATCTACTTCCACGACATGACGCTTGATGACACCACCGATGCTGCTGCACACTCGAGATGCAGTGGGCCAACAACAACATACACTTCATCAGTGAGAGCCCCATATATATATCCTCGCCTCATCCAGCTCCACATTTTTGTTGATCTCGATGATCTGTGACGATCAAACGAACATGTTCTTATATTAATTGGTTTTGTGATTTCTCGCAGCTAAAGGCTGAGGGTGAAGCAGAGATATGAATTCCGCGACAAATCCCATGATGATACGTGCATTTTTCACTGATCCAATTGTATTTTTTAGATGAATCCATTATTCTAAAATCAACAAATCTATAATTCTACATACATTGATGTTTACAGTAGGTAAAAGTGCTGGCATATCAGACCATTACCAATATCGCACATCATCACCTTTGATGAGTTCATCAACATCGTGCTGAATGTTAAGAGGGTCGTCGGGATCTACCTGAAGTAGAAGAACCCGTGTTCATCACCATCACGTAATTAACCAACATATATTATGGAATTGAGTTCCATCACAAATGTTTTTTCATTTCCATTGGAATTGAGTTGAGTCAGCCTTTAGTTCTATCTTTTAGATTTTATTTCTTCACTTTAATATTCTTTTCATATAATAAAGATGTCAATCGATGGCAGCAGTCTGTACACTTTCTCCTCCCCATCCTTACATGTGGGACATCTCGAAATTTTGGCAAACCTATATGCCCGTGTCGAAACCTCAATAGTTGTCCTCATCCATCGACTTCAAATTCAAATATTCAAATTCGCCCAAGGTGCTACTCCTTGCAAACAACTCGTAACTCTACCTGAGCCAAAACTCAACCAAAAGCTAAGACGAAACCGAGGATGTGGCATAGAGCATGACAACATGTTTAATAATCTAATTTATTTATCCGTAGCAACGCACGGGTATTTGGCTAGTTTTTACCGATTTCTCAGATAGATTGGTGTGTATGTTGTATGGAAGTTCTGCAGTTTCTACAGTCACGTATATATCAGATTGTTTGCCAATTGATGCAAACTCTAGATTTTTACAATCACGTATCAGTTCAGGTTAGGAACTGCACAACATCCATTAGGATATAATGATATATAGACAGATAGATTTGCTAGAATCTTTAAGATATGATATATTGTTGACTAAACATCATATGGACGTTCACAACAATTGTTGTTTAGCTTAATAGGCGCAGTTTTGGTCTTTGTTGTTGTTGTAACATTAGCAGCTATTGGTCATTTGCTTATTTGCATAACTATTTTATAGCTGTTTTGCATTTTGAGGTCTGTCCGTGTTGTCCTAATGATGTTCGATGCTTTATTTTGTGAGTGTTGTTTCATTTTCGTTTTTACTTTTTCAGGTGTCTCTGTCAGCTTTCAGGCTCAAGTCTTTGATGGTATCATTGAATTCTGCTGCAAGTTATGGATGAGTCAGGAACGACAAATGATGACATAATTTGCACTCTATATCCGACAACTGCAAACAGTTTTTTGTGCTAAAATCGTACAAACTTTGAATGGAGGACCCGAATCAAATGTAACGAATCAAATGTAAGGTGTGATATGGGATGTTAGCATATGTTACTAAGGTTTTCTAGTGTTCCAGATTATTTCTTGACATTTTCATGTAGGACACCAGCATATCCTTTTTGTGTCCCTGGAAGTTCATGTTTATCTGAGATAGTAGTCAGCAACTGTGTATGTTAAAGCTCCTTGTTGATGGATAACACTTGTTGCAGAAAACAAGCAATAAGAATGATAGGTCCTTGTTGTTTCTGTTGTTTGATAGTTATAGCACTGTGGGTATATCTCATGGATCTTGTGCTGTTGCTACTGCTGGAGTTGACTATGCTCGTGGGATAGTTTTTAACATTTTTTAGAACTATTTATGATTTTAGAATTTTTCTAGAGTTACTTGTGATAGTTTTTGTATTTTTTTGATTTTTCTGATTTTATCTTATGTTCGGGATTTCCTCCCCCTCCCACATGTTACCAAACAGCCATGGGGTTAAATTCCCCACTAGAATGATCTCTTTCATGGGGAGAGGGGGATTCCATGTGCTCTTGAAAAACAAGTCCTAAACATTGTTTGGATTAGATTGAATTGTAGGAGTTGTTGTAGGGATTGATAAGAATTTTCATATTCAAACAACATTGTTCAGAATCTGTTACACAAGCCAATACTCTAGAACAGATAAACATAGCCATGCACTAAGAAAATCTTGAAGCAACACTTTTGCATAGCCACAAAGACAAACTATAGATCTTAACACAACTAGTTGTAGCATCTATGTGATAAATGTACTATTAAACGAGTCGAACAAGACCTATCTAGCCGTCTGACACAAAGTTATCACATTTCGACAGAAACTATCATTCCACATCATTTCTAACTTTTGAATAGCCATTTAGTACGTGCATATAGTCCAAGAGAGATATCAGTAGCAATCACCATGTATAGTGTCGGAAATTTTCAAAACAGTGACTAAGGGGAATTGTATGCAACACACATAGTCTTGTTCCATACCAAAAACAAGTGATCATCAATTAGCACTAACATACAGTCTGATCATAGTGAAAGAAGATTGGTTATATGAATGAAAAGAAGACCAGCTACAAAGGCATTTAGCATCAATCATTGTCATCGTTCGTGCCGTCCGATCGCTATCGACCCTCACATTCAACTGCTGTTGTTTGTAATGGAATCCGTAGCATAGTACAGCACATCATGATTGATCATATAAAGAATGAAGAGTAAAGAGTAGACCGCGTTGGTGTTTAGAAAAACAAGTAAAAGAGAATGGAGGGGGCATCCCAAATCACTCTTCCAACATAATGATTACGTACTGCCATTGAACTTCAGGTACTTACTGCAAAAAAATTCCAGTCTACTGACAATGTATAAACCCTATTTTATCAATTAGCAGTGAAAATAAAAATAATGAAGCAGCGAATCTGCATTAAAAATATAATGCTATATTTTAACACCGAAGATAAACAATTGATCAACTTTTTGCATATGAAGATGGCTCGAAAGGTCATGTAATTTCGGCATAATATATAGTTCACAAGATTTTTAGCAGATTAATGGAGCTCTATTAAGTGGATTCAGCACAGAGCTGCGGAAGCTAAAATAAAATACCAGATCCATCGGTCTTCAACGAAGTTTGTAGAACAATTACAACTATTAGTTACTCATTAACTTGGTGGAAATAAGGAAGGCACAAAACTAAGATATCCAGATAGCAAACAAATAATTTTGATAGTAGAAGTTACAGTTAAATGTTTTGATTAAAATAACATCAGCTCTCCACATTCTTTGCTAAGCAGGTTAGATTTTAGTTTGTATAGAGCTATAGGTATAACTTTTTCCTCTTCTTTCATCATAAGTTCATGACCAATGTACCAGTGGAGATAATTTTACTTAAGAGAAAATTCACGTTTACACATCTGATACCATATTATCACTATTTACGGAAGGTATAGTATATCTAAATTTGTAAAGAGGTGACAACTTTTAGTCATATTAAAACTATTAGTTAGAAGTGTATACCTTTTTTCATTACACTGTCGGGTTAAGTACTTATCTTCATTATTCTTCAAAAGATGTAGCTCCGGCACTTGCCACATCACAATTTACACATATTTTTAAAAATATATCAAGAGAGAGCACACCTTTTAAAAAATCAAGTAACCAGATTAAAACAGAAGAGCTACCAACTTAGCATTAACTTATAATCTACTAGCGTAGACATAACAGTGGGCCATAGTCATAAGTTCTCCCACCTATAGCATGCAAGTTCAGTTGTACAACGTGCAAATGAAGTCTGCTCACGAGAAAGGCATCAAATATAAGAATTGAAAGAAAGCGAACTAGAAAGGAATCGACTGATACTTATCTTAGCCATCTCACTTTTTAACCACATAAGAGAATCCTCTTCATCGGCACTAAGAAAAATCTTACGGTTTTGCTCATTCTTCAACACACTAAGTGGTTTGACTTTTTCTTCCTGTGACTGATGAGGACATGACCCATGGATATAATCGCTACCACCTCTACTTACACCACTTCAACTACATCCGCTACTCAAGTCACTTTTGGTCCAAGAAGAGCTAGAGATAGAGTCCCACAAAATCTGGACTCTGATTCGGATTGCTAAGACAGTTCTGACTTCAAAAGTCATTATCTCGAGCATACGAACTCCAATTTGGGTAATCTTGGACTCTTTGAAAAGCTTATCTCGTGCTCTTTCCAACCTGTCCAACCCCATCTCTAAATTCCTTATGAGCAGATCACAACTGCCAAAACAATCCGAGACCGCCTCTGTAACAGATCACCTCTTGCCTTTATATACCTCCTAGGATTCTCCCTTTAGTT
The DNA here is from genome assembly GCA_019208055.1 of Stipa capillata. Lineage (NCBI taxonomy): Eukaryota > Viridiplantae > Streptophyta > Magnoliopsida > Poales > Poaceae > Stipa > Stipa capillata. Next base: position 47,163 of record JAGXJF010002515.1, read on the forward strand.
TTTGGGTCTCATTAAGTTGTTTAGCTACTGCTACATTATCACATCTTCAAGTCGTGTAGGACTACCACCTTGTTTAGATTACTAGTGGAATCCCAATATATTTTCTTCTATCTTTTGTGCTAATTTAATACTCGTAATTTCAGATTGCAGTTTATCATAGTTCTTGCTGGTTCTTCGGTTACTTGCAGGAACTCGAACTTTGTTATTCAGGTTGATCGTGCCTACGGCAAGGTCAATAATCATCGGAGGTTGGTTTAGCGATTGCTAAGGCGTACCGTCGCGTACGGTATAATCGGATCGTCAAGGTTAAACTCCACCAAACCGTTAGCTATCTTCGTCTCACCGAAAGATCAGGCAACTGTCTCATGAGTGACACTTCTACCATTGTCTTCAAGACAGAAATCATATATGCTTAAGCTCTATCATGCTACTAATTAACCAAGAAGCTAAGGAAGAAGAAATCATTCTTCCCGCAAATGTCCACTCTTTTGTCTAGAAAGGCACGGACACAAACATAAGATTCGTCATGTACAGACATATCTTATTGAAGGCAGAAATATGAAATCTGGTTATGTGACATCAGCCCGGCAGTGTGTCTCCAATATGTGTATGGCCAAATTCAAAACAGGCTTGGATCCTCATAGCCATATTGTAATTAACCATTCTATCTAACAAAAAGGGAGCAAAGATTCAGCGGGTTGTGGCAAAATTAAGTGACACGCAACTGCAGAATGATGGGGACCATTCATCAAACATGGTAGATCTTACAGCAGGTTTTCTGACAGGAAATTGAAAATACCATCAGCAGGAAACTGACATTAGTGATGTTTCTTTAGGTGGAAAATAACATCAACAGAAAAACAGTCCTGTAAAAGGAACACAGGTAAATAGGTAATGTTCCTTTATTTTTATCTTAGCAAAGAGAAATACGCCGCGCCTAAAGACAATGGATAAAACAACAAAGATCATCCTTCCCCTGTAGGTCTGCAACACTAAGCTCTATACCCGAAAGAATCTTCTATATTTATTCGACAAGCATCGCCACACTTATCTGTCATTTCATTCCTAGCAAGGATCCACATAAATACCAATCATTACAAAGTGCAAAAATAACACCAGAATATAATGTCTCCATGGAACTTATGGTAAAAGCATAATGGGCTTAGGGGCTTGATGTATATCAAAGAAGAATTTGCAAGTTAATCTAGCACTGTATGAGGAAAAGGTGAAAAGAAAGAGCCAAACTTTATTGTATTCACTGCATGGACGCACAAGAATACGAGTTAAGATATTCCTATCCGAAGAAAAACGCATATACCAACATGATTTCATTAGACATTAGGGAAAATTTGACTACCTACATGGAAAGGAACAGCCGGATATATTCATACAAATGTATTCGGTAACCTCATGTATCTGATGCATTAGTTTCATAAGAAATGGAAACTAAGATGGATACAAATCTGAAATAAGTGGAAAATTCAGGGACTCTGACAATGTAAAGTGCCTGTCTTTTGCTGCATGTCAATGCAAAAATAGTGGAGTCTTTCCTTCTGCTATGATGCATTCAGTCGAGAAATTGTGTACTGCCAACAACTTGCACAAGAACTTTTTTACTAATCTGACACACAAGCTTGAGCAGATAAAGTAATTGTGCTCTGCTCCTTCACAGTAACGCGTCCAACAAAAACTAAGTTCAGATAAGGGATTCCAAGGTCTTGTGCTCTTCAGAAAAACACCAAATGTACAATGCTAGAAAAACAACGACACTCCCCTCTGTTTGAAAAATAACAATAATCAGAACTAAAAAATTGCAATCTGATATATTGATCCTGGAAAAAGACCACTAAGACTGGCATATCGCTAACAATCTGTAGTCTGAACAGACTGAACACAGTATTCAGAAACTACAAGCTGAGAGTATCGCACAAACATACTCAGAAAGGATGGAAATTTATGCTAACTTGAGTTCATTCTGAATTTTAGTTATACACAATCACCGTGGCACCACAGTTCAAAAGCCACTCCCCACAATATAATACTTTAATAGCAAGGTTAGCAGTGAAACATATATGCACCCCCTTAAGATGGCTTCTAGAGAGCTTAGGTAAAATAAGCTATAAGCCATTTCTAAGGAGCGAATGAGTTAAGACTTAATTTTGAAGCTATCTTGGATTTCCATTTATACCAGGATGCCTCAAATTTAAGGTTTCTCGAGCTTCTCAGCCTACCCCTTCCCTAAAATTACTCTTGAAGTTCATATAATTAATTACGAATAAATTGCAACTTGATATAGATACCCAAAAATCCTAAATTTTCTTCCCTTATCCCATCCCCCACCCCGCTCCTCTCTTCCCCATCTTCACTGGAGGCAGAGCCGCCGCCCTCCCTTGCTGCGCCCTCTCTCCCATCCCCCACCCTACTCCTCTCTTGCCCGTCTCCACTGGAGGCAGAGCCACCCTAACCCCCTGCGTGTGTCCGCCGCCCTCCCCTGCCGCACCCTCTCCCCCGCACCCACCGCTGCTGCCCTCCCCGCAGGTCTGCCGCCCTCCCCGCACGTCCGCTGCCCTCTCCCCCGCACTCGCCGCCTTCGCCGCGCGTCGTCCGTCGCCCCCCCCCTAGCGCCTGCTGACACCGGGGGTGACATCTTCGTCCACATCGCACACATCACCACAAAACACCAATGCTTGCTTGTGCGGGCGTTGAGTGGACTACACCGCCAATCCATGATGACACACTCGACACCAACGATGACCCTCAGTAGTACCACTATCCCAAGCTATCGAACCTCTATTAAAACACCGAGGAGGTGGAGGACAAGCTATCCGGTCTCTGTCTCTTAGCAGCAGAGGAGCCATCGAGCTTGGAGGAAGTGCTTGGTGAAATATGTTGGAAGCGTGCTACGGATGATGAGCTAGCTTCCATTTGCAGCACTCCCGACGGGAGATAGAGCCATAGGGCTCAAATGGGTCTTCAAGGTGTAGAAGGATCCTGCTAGCAAGGTGGTAAAGCACAATATATGGCTCGTTGCAAAATGATACGCTCAACACATGGGGTGGACTTCGACGAAGTTTTTGCACCCGTGGCGCATATGGAGACTGTGCGGCTCCTGCTGGCACTTGCTGCACACAGTGGGTGGAGGTGCAACACGTGGATGCCAAGTTGGCGTTTCTAAATGGAGACCTGGCTGAGAAGGTGGACGTGCACCAGCCATCCGAATTTTTTGACCACAACAACGAGCACAAGGTACTCAAGCTATGCAAGGCGCTATACGGTCTACGTCAGGCACTGCGTGTGTGGAATGCCAAGCTAGACGCGTCACTTATCTCGCTTGGATTCAAGCGTAGTGTGCTAGAACACGTCGTGTATAGGAGGTCCAGCGGCACGCTATTGGGTAGGTGTCTACATTGACGATTTGATCACTGGCACCCATGTCGATGAAATCACAGTGTTCAAGGAACAGATGCATAGTCATATGAGCAACCTTGGTCTCCTGAGGTACTATCTTGGGATCGAGGTCAAGCAAGGCAAATGGGAGATTACTCTCTATCAGAGTGCCTACATCGGCAAAATCCTCGAGGCAGCCGACATGACTGGGTGCAATCCATGCCACACGCCGATAGAGAATCGACTGAAGTTGAGCAAGAAGGACGTGGGCGCTATAGTGGATGCGACACGGTACTAGAGTATCGTTTGGAGCCTGCGCTACCTTTGCAACATGAGACCGGACATTGCCTACGCAGTTTGGATTGTGAGCACATTCATGGAGGCACTGGGCGCATCACACTCGGCGCCGGTGAAGTAGATTCTATGTTACATCGGTGGCACGGCGGGCTATGGATGCTGTTACAAAATGATGGGCACTCTAGAGCCCAAGCTAGTGGGGTTTAGCGACAGCGATCTCACTAAGGACGTCACGACCGCAAGAGTACTAAGGGGTGGCATTCCTTCTTGGATCAAGCATGATAACACGGATGTCTCATAAACAAAAGGTTGTTGTGTTATCATCCTACGAGGCGAAATTCATTGCAGTGGCAACAATAGCATGCAGGGAGTTTGGCCCAGCCAGCTATATGGTGAGCTCATTGGGCATGCACCAATGAAGGTAAGGCTCTTGGTTTGATAACAAATTAGCCATCTCACTGAGCAAGAATCTGGTGCATCATAAACGGAGTAAGCACATTGACACACGTTTTCATTTTATTTCTGAGTGCATCAACAATGGCAAGGTAGACGTCGATTATGTCGGCACTAATGGGTAGCTGGTTGATATCCTCACTAAGGCGCTCGGCAGGTCAAATTCATAAAGATGAGACAGAAGCTCGATGTCATTGAAGTGAGATCCGTGTAACAGGTTTAGGAGGTGATTTGTTGAACTTAAACCTGTTACGTATAGGTTTTGTAATCCGAGTTGGAGTCCAAGTCATGTTGGAATTGTCCTAGTCGTGTTGGACATAGGAACTATAAACGTGTTCTAGGTAGATCAGAAATCCTAATCCTAGTCGATTTGAGTCAATGCGTTCGTGTATATAAATGCAGGTTGTATCAAGAAAAGTATCAACACGAAGTAGAGAATCTCCTCAAAACAAAGTCATGGTATTCACGTGTGCGTGTGTTCCGCACCTTGAATTCTCGCATACGTTCTGAAGCCTTTGCTCGATCTATTCCAGAGCGTGACGTGCAGCGATTCTAGAGCGGCGAAAGCTAACAATGCCTTCCATGCAAGCTGAGAGCTCCACCTCAAGGGGATCAGGGAAGTGCCGAAAAGAGTGAGAGGAGAAGATGACATGCCGAAAAGAGTGAGAGGAGAAGATGACACCTCCCACATGATCCGCAAGTACCACGCCAGCTCATGCGTCTCCCGACGGAGATGCAAAGGATCTGTCAATATTAAGCTTAACCCACACTAGTACAGAAATCAATATCCGAGGCGGTTAAAATAGCACATTCGAGGCGGTTATAGCACCCGCCTCCACGGAGTGGTTGTGGATATGGGGGCATGCATCGGAGGCGGTTATGCAAGCGCCTCGGATAAGAGCTCATTCGACGCGGTTAAAACGCATAAACCGCCTCCGATAAGTCATTATCTGAGGCAGTTAGGGAAATATAACCGCCTCCGATAAGTGCTTATCCGAGGCGGTTGAAGTACATATCCTAGGCGATTGTTTAGTTGCAACCGCCTTAGGTATGTTTTTTAAACATGCATTATTTTGCCTGATTTACTAGCCTCCCTGAAAAAGCAAACAGTTCATATATATGATATATCACAGCACACACAATAGATTTATATATATATATCCAAATCACAGTACGCACAACAGATTTATATAGCACACTTCAATCATTCATTCTCACATCGACCACAATACATAAACTACAAACATTCACATACATACGCATACGAATTAATAAATATTACAAAACTTGTTCACTTGTCATATACTCAATTCACAGCGAAGATATTGATCAAATTCAAAAAACTAGCCCTCTCTTAAGTTCTTCACATGAATAGAACCACTCGCCGAAGCCTCCATACACGATATCTGTTGATAAAGAAGTCTCATCTGTAAAACAGTGACGTTAGCAGTGAGAGGAAAAATGAACAAGACATTTAAAAACATCAAGTGCACTTATCATTTGAAACCACAAGTTGGATAGATAATTACAAAGTTTGATTGTAGACGTTAATGAAGTAACTAATGACCTAACTAGAAACCTAAGTAATGATCTAACTAATCGCAATCCTAAGTTTCTAGCTTGCCGCCGAGAAACTGAAGCATCCTTCGGGACTAATGACCTCGTTGTTTAGGAAGCTAGCGATGTGCGACCAGATCTGGGCGAGGTCTATATCTTCCAATTGTTTGATTGCCATGGTTTTTGCCCCTCCCTGAAAACATGAGGCTTACACTCAGGGTGAATAGCATGATTAAACACTAGACATTAGCAGTGGCGATGGTTTCGTACCGCTAAATCACCGTATTTTGGGTTGCCGCAAAGGGCTAGCATGTGGAAACACACGTAATTGTAATACCCAAATTAGACGCTCTAGGTTTTCGACTTGCATTCATGCATACATAGCATTCAGCATCCTATAGAAACACCCACACACACACCTGATTAAAACTAAAATACTATATGTTGAAACTTTATTGAATATGTACATATCTCATCCTCGGTGGATATTCTAGCCAACACCAATCAACTTATTCGAAGTATCGAATAACGATGTTAGCTCTAGTAGGAAGTTGGATCCACGATTCCCTCTCGAGGAGCCACTAGGTTAGCTTCCCCCTCTTCTCCCCGGAGCCTTCATCTCAAGCCATCCCCCAAATTGCTACTACCCTGCTAGCTCGATGGAAGTACTCAACTCCAAACCCTAAAACTGACAGAACTAGGGTTGGAAGAGTAGGAGAGCTCTGGTGGATGAAAAGTTTCCCCCCCCAACTTTCATAACAAGTTCGAAAGTAGAAACCTTATCTACTTGCCAATTTTCAGAAGCTTGGAAGGGCTCAAAGACCCAGTTGCCGTTCCTACGCCGATTAGGTCGAACTCTAAAGTTAAGTTAAAGAATAGGTCAATTGAGCCCCAAACCAATTTAAAATTTGCAATAGTAGGCCCTACATGCTCTCTTGAACACCCTGGAGAAATTGGGAAATTTTTAGAGGCCCAAAGGACCTAATTGCACTCTTCATTCAAAGTTAGGTCAAAAGATAAATTTGAACTAAAACCCGGCTAAAAACATACCCAAATCAGTTCAAGTTCTTACAGTAGATCCCTAATAATATTTTGAAGGCCCTGTAAAAATTTCAAGCTATTCTGAGTTAGTTTGGTACATAAAATGACAAAGGGAGTAGAGCTGCTATTTCAGAAAATAAAAAGGGAATAAAAACCCTAAACTACTCGGGCCAAGCCAACCAGGCCGCTCGGTCGGCCCAGCCCGCTAAGCCCCGCGCAGCTCTCCTCACCCCGCCTGCCACTGGGCCCCCCATTCCTCCTTTGCTCAGATTCATGCCCGGAAGCTCCCTGCCGCGGTCGTCATCTCCAGCTCCGGCCACACTCCCGTGAAGTCTCCCCAGAGCTCCGGTAGCATGTTCCTCCCATCTTCTAACTCCCGAGCGTCCCCATGTCTCTCTGATCTCCTTCCTCCTTCATGCCATGCAGATCTGCCCCCGGGACTTCGTCTCCAACAACACCGAGCTCCTCCGCCGCCGGCCTCCGTTGCTAGCTCGGCTCCGACCGCCCCCGTCGCCTCCGAGCGGCTCTCCGAGCTCAGGGTGAGGCCCTCGTCCTCTTACCGTTTTCCCGAGCCTCGGCCTGCCTCCGAGGCCTCTCCGGCGAGTCCTCCGGCGAATGCACCACCGTCCGAGCCCCCACTCCGGTCGGTACAGAGAGAGATGAGTGGGGAGAGAGAGAAATTGAGAGAGAGAGGGGGGTCTTCACACGTGTCGTGCTCGGGTTGGTTCCTGACCACCCGAGTCACTGACAATAGGGGTCCACGGATCAGTGGAGTGAGTTATGGGGTAGTTTTGGTGTGTAGCTCCTCGGGTGAGTTTAGTGATTTAAATCGGTGGCGCAGAGAGAGAGAGAAGAATCTTCGGGTGGCTTTAGCAATTACATGTTCGTGCTATTAGGATTAGATTTTCCGATAAAACTCAAACGACGATATCTTTTGATCCGTAACTCGGATTTGAACAAACTTAGACTTTCTGGAATCCTCGTGAAAAGCTCTACGACTTGGCTGAAACAAAACCTTGATTTGAGCACATGCACAGTAGGATATTAGGGTTAGTAAATTTCGGCTCTCGGATTAACCCCAAGTGTCGATCAACCCCAGCTTAGCGACCAAAGATCCGATTCGAGTGATTCCAGTCACGTGGTCTCACATCACGAACCATCTTCTTAATAAGAACATTCCCAACGTGGTCATGCACAATAAATAGTAACCTCCCACCGTTAACCCTAACTCACCCCATTTCCTGCGCAGCTTTCTCTAAGCCCTAACTAAACCACTATAGCTCCAACTTGTATAATCCCAACTGCGTAAGTTCATGTCCGCGAATGACTTGTAGAACCACCCTTTAAACTTCAATCGTCCGCTAATGTTCCCCCACCTTTAGCCCTAATTTGAGAGTACACAACGTTAGCATGCATGCGTAGTCACATTAACCAATTAACTCTAACCAACCAAGCCATAAACCCTAAAATCTTATCATCCAGGCCTTAAGCATGCAATAGGTGAAATCATTGCCTAGGTTTAACCTGCAACACCTCTACCACCTTCGTTAGCCCTTTTATCACCGATTGGCACAAACCCTAACACGGCAGATCGTCGTTCCGACTCAGAAGATTATCAGTGCGTTGAGCTCCTGTTTCGGCTTACTTTCACCCTACCGACCCCCGTTAGCTTTATACCATGCCTTGCTACTAACGACACAACTCTAAACCCATCGGAGCCTCTTAACCTGCCATGCATGCATTCTAGCTAGCTACCACACACAAGCCTCCGATGAGCTAACCTAAAATCATGCACATAGTAAAAATTCCTCGACAACCACTGTACACCTTAGGCACATGTAGCTCGCATCAATCATACATGCATACATGCTGGTTGTTAAGCATTGCTTATTTGTTCTTTTCCGGTACCGCTCGTTTCAGAGCCCGAAGGAGAATACCACCCGGCTTACGCCTCCACGCAAGCTCAGTGACAACCAGATCAAGGCAAGCAGAGCTTGTTGCATTTTACTTTCCGTACTCTTGTGTATGCCCTCTCTTATGTGTGCTTGTATGTGTCTGTCTCCGTTGTATGTCGTATGGGTATGATCAGTTTAGATGTCATTAGGAGATGTTAAGCACACTAATACAAGCAGGATGGGTCTCACGTTGAGAACATCTGTGGCTCTTCAACCAAACCTTTAAGTGAGTTGTGAGAGCCGAGGGCGTGCACATGGGTACGGTTGTTGCTAATAGCGGCGGGAAGGTGACCCAGGTGTAAGTAGAGTTTTGTCACCGCAGCAACCTTATCTTCAGCGTGTCACAATCCCTTATAACGCGGGATCGTTAGCGAGGACCAACACTGAGGTATAATGGGATAAGCCTCCACGCCCCTTGGAGGATCATTACCTCCTTGCGGTTATGCACTCATTTATATCGTCAGGGGTTGAGTTTGTCGGTAGCGGTCCGAGAGATTAGATCATAATGTGTCTGTGATGGATTAAGTCGGATTTTGATAATGTGTCCTTGAATGATCAATTCGGATTTAATTATGTATCTGTGATGGTTCATTTGGATTGGTATAGGGGCTCCCCTTTTTGGATTTGGAATTCGTTAACTAAGTCGATTGGATTGGATATATGGGCTGCCCCATTGGATTTGGACTCGATGAATCGGATTTGTGGTGATGTGTTTATGGCATGATTGCTTTCTGAATTAATTTGTTATTTACCTTGTCCTTATTTTCCCTGTTGATGCCATGTTATTAATTTTGTATATTGTTACTCTGAGAAGCATCATGTTTACTTGCTGCTGAACTAGTATGTGTAGGACATTTAATCAAGCACGATTAAGTCTTGCGAGTACTCTTGTACTCACCTAGGTTAATCCTAGAGCTTGCAGGTGAGCCGATGGCCCAGGATTGTTTTGGATGCCGTCTGAAATAGTGTTTTCCTCGGTAGTGTTCGACTCATGGGATAGATGTGGATTTTGGTCAGCGGTCACTATGCCGCTGTGGGTCTCATTTATTCTGCTTCCGCTGTTGTTTAACTTCTCCGTACTCGGATATGTGTTTGGATATAACCGACTATTGTAATATGTCGTCCCATCGTGGGCAGTTGTTATTAATATCGTAATGTAGAGTTTGTGCTGTGATATCCGAGTTGTTAATTGCGGTTGTCCATGTACAATGCGTGTATGTGATGAAGTATATGGGCAACTGTGCAGCGTATTACTGCGTGCTAGGATTGCGTTTCGTGATGGCAGAGGTGAGCAAACCACTAGTCCTGTGTAGCTTTGGTTGAGTCGGTCCAGGGGATTCGTCCCGTACTCGCTAAGCCTCCTACGACCGTCACGCCTCGCGCTGACGGCAGAGCAGAGCTGGACCCTCCCAGAGTCGCACCTCGAGGCTAGGTTAGGTTGAGGGGATGCATATCCCGAGCTCTAGTCCTCCTATGACTATTGCGGAGCACAGGCTTATCCCGCGGTATTACCCCTTCACCGGTATCTGGAATCTATTTGTGGTTCTGGGAAGATTGGTCGCTTCCGGCCGGCTCGCACGTGGCGGGTGTCGGATCGTCCCACCTTGGTGCGTACGGCGCAGGTACCGTGCCATCGGGCATGACGAGTCCTTCGGTCCTTGGCGACTTCGCGTTCCTCTAATCCCATGTGGATTCTGGGTCCGTGACAGTAATACCCACAGAGGTCGGTCTCTTCGGGTTGTTGCCAGCACTACAAAAGGGATATTGATTAGGTATAGAGGGCAGAAGTATGATGGTATTAGTTCGAAGAGTCAAGGACATTACGGAATACCTTAAACTTGGAGTCATGCCGTAACTCGACGGGCACTCCTTCCTTGACTTCCTTGTGCCTCCCTCCTTGCTTGATGTACGTGTCAAACGCTCTAGGTGATTCAAAACAATTAGCATCGAACTGTCTTTTTCTTTTGTGAAGAAGAAAGAATAGGCATGGACGAAGTCGAAAGTTTTGGTACTCACTCGTCGAGTAGACGCATGATGTCCACGTACCCTTGCTTGCGCTCGTCAATGCTACGCCTCATGGAATCAAGGTAATATACCTTATTCCATTTCGGCACGATCACGAGGAGGATCCAATGGCCCCTGGTTATACGATACGAAGTTATTACATGTTTAGCCATCAAACTATGAGAATTTGCAAAGGATGTGGCTTACCCGATGTTATAGGTAACCTGGATGTGATCTTGTGCGGAGTACTCATGGAGTACATGCAGGACATAATCCCGCACCATGTTCTTATTTGCCGTGATGCTTTGGGCCGAGATCAAATGTGGGTCGCCGAACCCCACAGAGTTCTTCATCTTTCTTTTTTCGCTCAGATCAAGCATGTATCTGAGTATAGGAGAAGAACGAGTTATATTGCTGGCAGTTAGCTAGAATAAAATAAAGCGGTGCTGTGTTGTAAGGACTTACAGCGTGAAGCATCTCCTGAGACTGGCGTCCAGCTCACGGAAGTGCATTGTCGGAGTATTAATTCGGCAATACTGAATATGGGGCGGCGTGAGCACAGCAAATCAGGATGGGTGCACACGGAAGACAGGATTTAGACAGGTTCAGGCCCTCACGGAGAGGTAATACCCTACGTCCTGTGTTTGGTGGCTAGTATAGCTTGAATCCCGAGTGCCACAAGCCCTCGAGAACCAATCTCAAGGTTGCTTGAACTAGGAAACAATGGAGATTGTCTATGAATAAAAGCTTACCGATCGGAGGTCCCCTACCGGGCCTTATATAGGCGGCTCGGATAGGGTTACAAGAGTCCGGATCGGATAACAGATTGATTTCCTAACTAGTTACAACAGATTTCAGGTATGCCGGACATGTATTAGTCCATGTCTTGTACTCTACGTTGATGAGGTGCCCCCGTGTAGGAGTCAGACTCCGAGTAGTCGGCCCGGCCCACCCTGTGGCCAGAGGGCCGGATTCGTCGTCCTTGATGATACCCGGGTGCCATGTCATCATCAGTAGCCCCCGAGTCCTTCACAATCTTGTTGCTTCCGGTTTTCTCTTCCGGTCAAGCTTTCCGAGTAACTTCTGTTTGCAGGGAGATTGCGAAGGACTGACTGAACTCCTGTGGAAAAGACAGTGAAAGTCGAGTAACATTCACCTGTAAGGCAGGAATGTTATGGCGGGTGAGCTAATAACGGGTAAGCTCTGGTGGCACCCGATCCATCCTTATGGACTGAAACTGGCTGATAGCCCAGCGTGGGGCGTGCCATGAATCCCGACTGGATTTCCGAGTAGCACCCGACCTTCCCGAGTGGATTAAGGCCAGCTAGTGTCCCCTGAAGGAATGCCTCCGAAATTCACGTCAAAACCAGAGAAACAAGCCATGGCGCATAGGTCCCCGAGTAACGAAACCTTACATCGAGTCATTCCACTGGATCCAGAAATTCTGGATTCCGGAGCCTCCGAGACTTGCACGCTCGGTAGGTCCGGGCGGAGAATCCGGTAGCTCCGAGTTGCTCGGCATCCGACTTGTGGCCTACGGAAGGCACGCCATTACTACCCTTCACTCGGGTGTATTCAGGTGACTGCGTTCCTGCTTGAGGCCAGCCACTGATACCCTTCACAGCCGTAGCGCCTAGTTCCGACTCAGCCGGTAACTGGCTAGTGGTTTGCGGGAAACACGCTTCGGTTGTTGTTAGCGGAGGTATATTCCGATCGGTTATTAACCCTGGGAGGCCAACCGTCGGATCCCCTTTCATTAAACTGTACGAATCGCGGCGCCATTAAGTCGTGGGCGCGGAAGAAGTGCGACGTGGCCCGCCCGAAGCACGTAGTGGAATCTGAAAGGGCGCATCGCGGGCGCGGTGAATCCGGGTGCGTGCGGATGTGGGGAAACCAAACCGCCCAATCCATCCCTTTATATTTCGAAGAGATTTGTGGGATCGACCCACGCATCCACACGCATTCTCCTTCCTCTTGCGCCCAAAAACCCTTCGTCTTCTCCTCGCCCAAATAAGCTCGTGCGCGCCGCTCCACCCAAAACCCTAACTCTTACTTCGGCCACCTCGGATGCAAGCCCCGCATTGGGAAGCTAATCCGACCAAAGCCAAAGAAGACGCTTTGGTGTGGAAGCTGCTGAGTGAAGGAGAGTCGCCCGCCGATCCAATGGCCCCGTGGATGAAGTCGACGGCGACGGAGGCGTGGCTGGAGATCCTCGTGCGGCTAGGGTTGCTGCCGCCAAAGGAGCTGGTCGAGTGGCGCGCCGCCGCGGGGGAGACCATCCCTACCCCAAACACCAACGAGCTGGTTGTCCACAGCTCCTTCTTCGAGCGGGGATTCTCGGTGCCGGTCCATCCATTTCTGTGGGGACTGCTTTACTTCTACGGGCTGGAGCTTCACAACCTCAACCCCAACAGCATGCTCCACGTCGCGTGCTTCATCACCTTATGCGAGTGCTATCTCGGCATCCGGCCGCACTTCGCCCTGTGGAAGCACCTGTTCATGGTGAAGCCACAGCCGAGCAGAGACAACCCGACCGTAGTGGGAGGCGCCGGGTTCCAGCTGAGATCCGGGGCAGCGAAGAACTACCCGGCCCCGTCGATGCAATCATCGAACAAGGGCTGGCATGCCAACTGGTTCTACTGCGCCAACCCCGACCCGTCGCTGCCAGCCTTCTCGGGCCACCCACCAGAAGTCAAGCCGAGCTGGTCAGATCCCCCACTCGACAGGGAGCAGGACAGCGTCGCCGTCCTAATGGCGTAGCTCGCCGAGGCGATGAAGGCCGGAGTCACCGGGACGGTCGTCGTTGCGACCTTCGTCCGGTGGCGGGTGCAGCCTGCGAAGCTTTGGGCGCACCCCATGTTCGAGTACACCGGCGAAGATGACGCGACCCGGGAGTCCGCCGAAGGGCTCACGGAGGGCAAGGTCCAGAGCCGGCTCGAGAAGCTCCTAGCTCAGGGGACGAGCCTAGACTTCTCCGGGCAGCCGCCGCCCTTCAGCCGGGTGAACCCGCCGAGTCAGGTGAGCAACTGATTCCTTGCCCTTTTTCCTTAATTCTTTGCCGAGTCTCACTCGGGGTTTGTCTTTGTGCCTTTGCAGGTTTTGTTCGGCTTCTGTTCCAACGCTCTCCTCCCGGAGGACGAGATATGGAACTAGCCGTGATACGCCGACGTCCCGAGCGGCGGGCCACCACTACAGGGAGTGGCCGGGGCATCTTCTTCCGGCGCCAGCTCTTCAAAGGGCGCCGGGTCCTCGAAGGGCGCCGGACCTTCTAAGGGGAAGGCACCGGCAGCCGCGGCCCCCCGCCCTCCCCCGCCGAGCGCGCCTGCCTCGGAGGAGGATGAGGATGATGATGATGTTCCCCTCCGCGTGAAGAGGCAGAGGGCACCGGCGGGTCCTGCCTCGAGGGGACAGGGCGGCTCCGCCGTCGGCCCGACGCCCGCCGCGGTGGTGCCGGCGGCGGGCACCGCTTCATCGGGACAGGGTGGCTCCACCCCCTGCCCGGACTCGGCGGCTCCGCCCGCCGTGGGGACTGCTCCGGCGGAGTAGGACGGCTCCTCCGCTGGCCCCGACCCAGTGGCGCCGGCTGCCGCCCCGAGTGAGACTTCTCGGGTGGCGGAAGACGACGTCCCCCCAGCCGGGGGGAGAAGAGAGATGCCGACACCGCCTTCGGGGCACAAGGTGGGTCGGGAACCTCGGCGGCCCCGACCGCTGCCGCGTCCGGGTGGCGAGCCTCCGGGCCTAAGAAGCGCATTCCCGTCCCTCGATCGGCCAAGTAAGTGTCTCGGCGACTACTTGTTCACTTGTGTTTTTTGAAGACTGATGGGTTCAACTTTCTCTCCGTAGGACGCAGAGGGCGGGGGACATCCCAAAGGCTCCCCCGAGTGCCCTGGGGTCCAGCCGAGGCGGGGATCCGCCGTGATCGGACGCCCGGCCTTCGTCACCTCCACCTGCGGCCTCGTCCTCGCCTCCCCGGCCGTCCCTCGAGTGACCCAGCGCGCAGTTCGCCTCACCTGCCGGTCCTTGGGGGGAGGAGCCCTCCGCCGGAGCGTCGGCTCAGGGAGCACCTGCGGACACCGGCCAGAGCTCGGAGGCGGCGGGAGAAGCAGGTCCCAAGTCGGCTGGGGCCGCCTCGCAGGACCGTGGGGGCAATCTCGACTTGCCCCCACCGATGGAGGAGTTCAACGCTGCTCCTCCTCCCCAGCCGTCCTCCGAGTTGGTGCTCCGACCGCTTCGGTTCCGGCAGTCGGACCCGTGGCGGCCGGCTATGACGATCCGGGAGAACGACGACGTCCAGGAGGAGAAAGAGTGGAATGACGCGATGAACGTCGCGGCTCAGCTCGGTGAGATGCTCCTGGCCTTGCTGAAGACGGTGAAGGAGGGAGCCAACTTGCTAAACGGCAGGTTGCGCCCGTTGATGCAGGTGAGTCACCTTTGCTTTTGAAGAGTATCCGTAGGGAGTAGCCCCCGGGCCTCTGCCCGACTAAGGTAGTCGGGTGGAGGGCCCTTAGCCTTTTTGTAGTTTTCACTCTAGGTGCACGAACAGTGCACCCAGAGGGTGTAGCCCCCGAGCCTGCGTTCGACTAGGATAGTCGGGCGGAGGGTTTATTTTGCATTCTTTTGTAGGTTTGACTCTGGGTGCACGAACAGTGCACCCAGAGGGTGTAGCCCCCGAGCCTCCGCTAGGTCCTTGGGACCGAGTGGAGGGTTTTGATAACCTTCCCGGGTGGCCTTACTGTTGCGTCTTCTTTTTGCAGAGTCTGAATCAGCGGTCGCAACAGAAGACCACCTTCCTCCAGGACCGACTCCCGGTCCTTGACCGACTCGACCTGCGGAAGGCCGAGTGGGAGAAGCTGGCTGCGAGCCGGCAGGCGGCGGAGGATATGGCCCGCAAGCGCGGGGTGGAAATTACCGCTCTACAGGCGGGCCTTTCACAGGAGATCGCCCGAACCAAAGGTGAGGGATCCGAGTGGTGTTTGTTGCCCCTTGTCGCCTTTTGTCTTACTGACGCGCTATCCTTTGCAGCCGCCGAGGATGAGGCCGAGAAGCTTAGGGCGGAGCTCGAGGCGGTGAAGGCCCGCGCCCAGGAGCTCGACGCCGCTAAGGACCAAGCCCGCAAGCTCCAGGAGATGCTCTCGGCTGAGAAAGCCCGCGCGGAGCAGCTCGAGCGTAGGGCTGCCGACTCGATGGCGGCTGCCGAAACGGCGAAGAGGGAGCCGCCAGGGCGAGGCTGGTGAGTATTTGACCCGGGCCTGGAGCTAG